>JAVKPL010005380.1:0-107828 GCA_032173675.1 Gastrolobium villosum | reverse complement strand
TTACAGCACATCTGAAAATTCAACAATAACGGTTCATGAGTAAAAGCCTCAGATATTTTAAATATATTTTATCTCGAATTTTACATGTAATAAAAGAAGGTATATTATTTTGGGAACGGATCCCTTAACCACCAAAAATATTTACAACTCTTACAACCAACTTAATCACCGTTGATTTCCGTCAATCTAATGGTTATAATTTTTTGGGAATTAATAAATGTGACACAATAAATGTTATTAATTCTCAATGAATTATAACCGTTGATCGCGGAAATCCAACGTCATAAATAATATAGAGCTTTGATAACATTTTTGTGGTAAGTGGATCCGTCTATGCGAGGAGAAGAGAGAAAGATAAAATATGAGTTCCACGTATTTTATACGTAATTATAAATATCGTACGATATACAATATGATACAATTTATACGATATGATATGATTCACAAATCCAGTAATACATATCGTGGGGTGTATCAAAAAAGGGATTTGTGTCGAATGACATAACTCTTTATCAAATGATACGATATGCGTATCCTACAATGCAAAAATTATATCAAAATTTTTAATTTTAATATAAAAAGGTAAAAATTTGATTTGTGATTTAAATTAAAAAATCCAAAAAATCATCATTAATTAATAACAAAAAAAATAAAAGATTTAATTTGTGATTTAAATTCAAAAATCAATTTAATTTTTTTTATTAATAGTGAAATAATTAAATAAATATTATAAATCTCTTCGGGAAGAAAGATTTTATTTTTGAAATTAAATGCTATAAGCTTCCACCAAATCCAATTATAGTGTCGTATAAGAGATCTCTCCAAATTTCAAAGTTCAGTCTTCAATTTCAGAATTATTTTTCTTGTAACCATTAGTCATTTTTATTTTTTTAAAATTTATTTTAAAATTATTTTTTATTTACTCAATTCTGTGAGCGTCAAAATTCCGTGGGTTCTATATGTGAAAGGTTTTATATGGTGGAGCTCAAGCCATGACAAAACGTCCCTTACCCTATAACCATCCAGATTCCCTTGTGGGCCAGTCACATCAAAATCATTCAGTGAAAGATTATATATGCCATTAGTATTCAATTGGTACCAAAGAAATTCTTTAATTTCTATAATCTTGATTCAAAATTATTCCCATATCAAAAATATTCCTATATGTAATCTCATTACATTCCCTTCTCTTTTTCTTCTTTCTTTGTTTTTCTTTTCCTCTTCCTCTCTCTCTTTCTTTCCTTCTCTTTCTCTCTCTCTCTCCCTCTTTTCTTCTTCCTAAGTTTCTAAATGGGGTTTAAATAGATTTTGAAAAAAACGAATATAATCATTACTTTTTATAAAAATCTAAGAAATCTAATTTTATAAATATCTAAGAAATATTAATCATTATGTTTAGGGGTACTAAACAAACCAGAAGCCTTTCAGGGACCTTTGGCTCGACTCGTGAAGACTTGAGTTTACATGTCTAAAATTTGTTATTTGCACCAGGCTTGAATTTGTATAAAAGCTCGTTTAATAAAAAGACCTCAGACTTCAATTCAAAAGCTCGGCCTTAAAGCCTCTCAGGTTGACTTAATATATTATTTTATATTTCTATTTTATATTTTTCACACTACTTGTAACAGTCATCTCTTTCTCTTCAATCCATTTCACCCCAAAAATTCATTCACTCCACTATGCACTGCTCGTTTGTAACAATTTGTTTTTTATTTTTTATTTTTTCTTTTTGTTTCACTTTTTTTTTATAATGGACAAGATAATATAACCTGTTATCTACTTTCTTTCACTTTAATTTTTTTATTTATTATAGACTTTGTAAATTATTGCTGCAAATTGGAAGCTAAGGTTTCTATCTGGAAATTATTTTCTTGTGGAATTCTGTTATCTTATTTATATTTTTTAACATGCTAACAGGTTAAGACAGACTTTTAATATTTGTAAATAAATCAGGCCACAGGCCAATATTATATCCGTAACAGGTAATAGACTAAGGTCAGTCTGACACGTTTAAATACAGGTTTGGCCCGTTAAGACTAAAACTCAGCTCGGCCCGTTAACACCCCTAATTACGTTTATAAATATCTAAGACATTTTATCTAAATATCTAAGATATTTTATATTTTATTCATTATTAAAATATTACACTAACATTAATTGTCAACATGTTTTTCAACATTCTTAAGGGGGGATTTTTTCTCAAACAAGAAGTTTGATTTTAAAATGAGTAAATAAAAGTATATTTATTTTAAAATATTTATTTTTAAAATTCAATAATATTAAATTACAAGACACTCTAAATAAAATTCATAATAAATACACTCTTATTTAATGCACTTAAATACGATAGTCTGAAAATTCTACAGCAGTTACTCCACGTCTAAAAATTCAACGATAACGGTTCATGAGTAAAAGCCTCAGATATTTTAAATATATTTTATCTCGAATTTCACATGTAATAAAAGAAGGTATATTATTTTACTAGGTTAATGTTTCTCATGTTTTATATTCTATATACATATAAAGATATACGGGGTTCATATAGGTCTAAGCGAAGAGAGGAGATAAAGATAAAATATGAGTTTCACGTATTTTATGTGTAATTATAATCATTGTACGATATACAATATGATACAATTTTTACGATACGATATGATTTACAAACCCAGTAATACATATCGTGGGATATATCAAAAATGGGTTTGTGTCAAATGATATAACTATTTATCATATAATATGATATGCACATCCTACGATGCAAAAAATAAATCGAAATTTTTAATTTTAATATAAAAAAGAAATTTTAATTTGTGATTTAAATTAAAAAATTCAAAAAATTATCATTTAACAATTTTTTTTTTATTTATGATTTAAATTCAAAAATCAGTCTAAATTTTTTTATTAATAAAAAAATAATTATAGTGTCTCATAAGAGATGTATCCAAATTTCAAAGTTCAGAATTATTTTTCTTGTACCTCATTTTTATTTTTTTTAAATTTATTCTAATTTTTTTTTTATTATATTTCTATATCTTACGATTTGGGTCTAAACAATACATATTTCTCCGTAAGATATAATAAACCCGTATTTTATATGGAAAAAGAAAAAAACAGTACAAATAGTTGTGATTTCGGGAATTTTCTAGAGCATTCTCAAAGCATCAAAAATGCCACGAAGGCTGCTACGCTCGCCCATAAACCCCTCATCAGCACACCGTAACCCAATTCGAAGTTCAGAATCCTCGTACAGAAAAGAAGAACAACGAAGGTCAGAGAAACTGAAGAAGAGAAAGAGAGGAGACATGGGTGTTGATTATTACAAGATCTTACAGGTTGATAGAAATGCCAAAGATGATGACTTGAAGAAGGCTTACAGAAAGCTCGCCATGAAATATCACCCAGATAAGAACCCAAACAACAAAAATGATGCTGAATCGAAATTCAAAGAAATCTCAGAAGCCTACGAAGTAAGTTCTCGTAAAGGGTATCTCAAAGATTTCACCTTTTTCTCAATAACAATAGATTTCAACAACAACAACAAAAAAAAAAGTTTTTTTTTTTTTTTTTTTTTTTTCTGGGTGATGAATTGATGCTTACTTTCTGTTGTGATTTTCTGATAGGTTCTGAGTGATCCTCAGAAGAGGGCTGTCTATGATAAATATGGGGAAGAGGGTCTGAAGGGTCAGGTGCCACCTCCTGATGCTACTTATGGTGGTGCTAATGGTGGAAGTGGAACAACTTTCTATTCCACCGGAGACATTCCGACGTCGTTTAGGTTCAATCCTCGGAACGCTGATGACATTTTTGCTGAGTTTTTTGGGTCCTCAAGCCCGTTTGGGGGCATGGGAAGAAGTGGTGGTGGTGGTGGCGGCGGTGGCTTTGGCATGAAATCGAGGTTCTCTAATGGGATGTTTGATGATGATATGTTTGCATCTTTTGGGGAAGGAGGAGGAGGAGGAGGAGGAGGAGTTCATGTGACTCAAAGTGCCCCTCGTAAGGCTCCTCCCATTGAGAACAGGTTGCCTTGCTCTCTCGAAGATATTTATAAAGGGACCACTAAGAAGATGAAGATTTCTAGAGAAGTTATTGATGCCACTGGGTGAGTTGTTGTTCTTATCTGCCTTGTTATTTCTAATGCTATGTTTAATGCTAAGGTTTTTTAAATGGTTCATTTTTTGTGTGATAGATGGTATAGCATTTATGAGAATTTTGAGTTTGAACGAACGAATGTAGAAACATATAGATGATGAAGAAATTACTTGGCTGCTTAACAATTTTGATTGGATTCATCACTATAATGCTCTGCTGACTTTTGTTTGTATTTGATTTGTTTTCAATACTTTGCGTGAAAATTCACACTTGAAAACTTACACTTGCGAATTTGATCTTTTGTGTGGATATGGATACCCTTTTTTCGAGTGTTGAATGGCATACTTCATTTATTTATTTATTAATTCATTCAACCTGGATAGAATATGCTGGAAGACTTTGTAGTTCCGATTGATGCATTAAATTGTTTTGTGTTATTGTGTGGCATTTGCTTCTTTGTTTAGAGAAGAAAACCACGTAGAAGTTTCTAATAATTTTTAAATGATTATTTGAACATAACATGCTTTGTACTTTGATACATACAACAGTTGATCCCTCCTCCCCTGTAAAGTACTGATGGTTTAGAATTTAATTGAATCATTTTGTAATTGCACTTGGTAGTTTTCCCTTAGATACATATGTAGCAGTAGTGTTGTTTTATGAGTTGTAGTAGACATCAGATAGGATGGTTATGCTGGATGTTAAGTTAGAGATCTATTGTTGTGAACTATATATTTTGGTAACTATTGCTATATTGAATCATGAATTTATGGAATTTTAACCTATAATCATTAAGGGTTATTAATAGCTATTCAGTAGCTGCTTGGCGAATTGCTATGTCAATAACTTTTGCTTTTATAATCAATTGTAATGTTATGCTACTAAGGCATAAATACCTATGCTAGAACACTAGCGTTTGGGCGATGCCCTTTTAGCTAATGGTGTATAACAAAATTGGCAGATCACATTGCGCATATATCAAGAAGTTTGTCTCTCTAGTTTTTAAGGTTATATTAGTCCCCATTTTATTCTAGTCTAGAGCTGAAAAGTCTTCTGCGAATGAACGTTTTGATGATATCTTCTTCCTGCTTAACGCTGCAATAGCTTGTTGTGCAATAAACAGAGCAATAACTGTGTTGCTCCAATGAAATAGTGGATTTACAAATTATGTTAGAGCTAAAATTTAGGAGTTCTGGCTAGGAACTTGGAAGTTTTCCTTAGCATAATGGATTTTGTCGGTTAGTCCGCATAATTGCCTCTAATTTAAATATCAAATTTTCTATGTAAGATATCTAATCATGGAATTAAGGCCTCTTGTTGTAGAATGCTCCATTAATTATTAGGTTGTTAGCTAAACCTTAGAAGAGTACACTGAACTTTTATTCCCATGAGTATTACATGTAAAGTGCAAGTTAAAGTTGTGGTAGACATGATATAATCTATCTTGTAGTTGTCCAAGGCTTTATCAAGATCATGGTGCGCGATGATTTATATATCTGTTATCCTTTATCTTTAAGAACCATAAATATTACATGGATATTTTTTTATGCATTATCTGCTTTAAGTAGTTTTCTTTATGTATAAAGAAGTTGTAATTGTAACTTGAACTTATGACCTTCCATCCAAAACCCCACCAATCCGAACTGCTTGATCGTAGTGTTTAAATGAATTTTTGAAGTTAAAATATCATTTATGGTGCTTTCAAAATTCCATTTTACAAACTTGTTATTATTCAATCAGAATATAGGAGCATCTTATTTCCAGATTGTACGCTTAGCTTCCTATTTTGTTGTGTTGATTTTATAATCTTACTTCTTCTAACTTTGTCCAACTCGTAACAAATTTCTTTCATCTCCTTGTGGTTGCAGCAAAACCATGCAGGTGGAGGAGATCTTGCCGATTAATGTCAAGCCTGGTTGGAAGAAGGGGACAAAGATCACCTTCACAGAGAAGGGAAATGAACAGCCAAATGTGACTCCTGCAGACCTTGTTTTCATTATCGATGAAAAACCGCACAGTGTCTTCACCCGTGATGGTAATGATCTGATTGTAACCCAGAAGATTTCTCTTGCAGAAGCCTTAACTGGTTACACAGTGAACCTCACTACATTGGATGGTAGAAACTTAACCATACCAATCAACAATGTTATTCGTCCTGATTATGAGGAGGTTGTTCCAAGAGAAGGAATGCCACTCCCAAGGGATCCAACAATGAAGGGTAACTTGAGGATAAAGTTCAACATCAAATTCCCAACCAGGCTCAATGCAGACCAGAAGGCAGGAATCAAGAAACTCTTGGGATCCTGAAATATAGAAATTGTCACAAAAACTTTTGTGTGGCGCCTTTCTTTGAAAATATACATTAGATTACCAGAATCTTGACAGGGGGTGAATGGGATAATTTGGTTGTTTTTATATATTTATTTTAACTTCATAATATAGTGATTAAATTTTTAGTCCCGACATTGGTTTTTGGTTAAAAAGCTCTTTTAAAGTGAGCTTATAAAGTGCAATGGTAACAATATCTTTCACCATTGAGTTTTAGTATGATAAGATATAGAGTGTATTCACCAATACAAAATGAGAATGCATTATCATAAAGGGGGAGAAAATGATCACTCTTGATGTATGGCTGAGTTCTCCACGCATTAAAATCTTGTCCATTTAGTAGCTCCTTCATGTATTTGCACATATAATCAATTCTGGCCCAATTCACTAGAAAATCTCGTACATGAATTGGTTCAATCATAACATGGGGTTGGGCCGGTTGGGATCGCGCAAGGAAAAATAAACCATATCATAGGGGTGCTTCAATGATAAAGCATATTGGAATAATTTCACTTATTCTGTCATTCATCATTGCATTAAGGGGCTCTTTGGTACCCCGGAATTTCTTGGATGCCCTGGAAAGTGGAAGTGGGAATGATACTGATTATGGAATCCAGTTCCCATTTAAAACATGTTAATCGTCAATTCACAAGGATTGGCTTCTTCACGTGTCTTTTCTCAGACTAAAGTACCCTCGAATCCTCCCACTGATGCATAAGCTTTTGCAAATAAAAAGGTGACTTTAATCACCTGTGAACGGTATTTTTAGCATGTAAATAAGCAAGTCATGACAAAATTTGTTGAGTAAAACTACGAATAGCTACTTCACCAAACTGCCCATATTTTTCAAGAAGTTCAACATTAGGTTTGCCAACGAAGATGGTTCTCTTTGCGATTTGTTTTTTGTTGTAATCTGCCAAATCATCTTGAATAAAATTTATTAACAAGGGTATTTTTGTCAAATTTCATCATATTCCCAATAATATTTTATTTTCAACCAAACATCCCAACAGAAAAATTAACTAACATTCCCAGTTATATTTTGTCCTACCAAACAATGTTTTTGTAAAATACCCAGACACTTTTTATTCCATCCATATTTCAAGTAATTGTGATTCTAGGATCCAAAAAAATTTCTCCAGTACCAAACGCCCCTAAGAGTTTAAATACTAGGAAAACGATGATATATGGAACATCTTTATAGGAAACACTTTCATGTACCCCCGGGGGAATAATGCCTTGTAGTCTTTGTTTTTTGGGCTTTGGCCTTAATTGATTATTAAAAAAAAAAAAAAGTAACAAAAGAAAAAACTACACATAACACCACCTAAAAGAAACCAACTATAAATCGATAAGTAGAGAAGATAGATATTATAGAATACCTGAAGCTATAATTTATAGATATCAATCTTTAGTTCTTTAGCCATGTGCAGAGTCTTATAGCTTTTCTTTGCTGGCATGGACAATATTAGTATTCAGGTAGGCCAAGGCCATATCTATAAACACTGGTAGTTGTATGACATTTTGTTTCATTCTTCAGTTCCGTGTGGAAGTTCATAAAACTATTCAATAAACCTAACAAACACATACCTAAATTTGGAAAGAGATTGAACTTGATGATGACAGCAAATGCTTTTACTTTCATATTTTTTAACCCAAAACAAAATTGAGAAATAATTTCGAGTCACATAACATTCATATGATCAATTTCGTTACAAAAACAACAGCAATAAAATACTCAGTTATTCTTTTTTCGCTCCTTGCATGAGACATTTCTTCAATTTCGTGCAATGAATAGCCACAAATTTCTTACTTGTTATTTAATTTAAGATGCAATTTTGTTGACTGTCAAGGTGCACAAGAGAGAGAAGTATGGATATATAATGAACAAATATTCACATGTTGTCATTTTTTATGTAAAAAAACGAAATGACATATAATATGTTATTTAAAATTAATCAAATGTGCTCTTAATCGTCAATAAGAAGTATTTAAATCAATAACATGTGAATTTGTAATGCATGTCGTTCAATCAAATTAATAGTGTCATTTTTATTAAACAAAGAAAAGACTTAACTAGTACTAGAGTAGGTGTTAAAAAGACTAACATAAAGATAAATCCACAAGAAAAAGAGAGTGAAATGAAAAATAAGAAATAAGAAAAGAATAACAAATTTTTTATAGATCAAATTGCATATCAAAAATAAAGAAATAAGTAATAATAAGCATATCCCTCAACTCTTCCGCATCAAAATATACTTTGCCCTTTTCCCTTTGACCATTGTGCCACTGTTCTCACACAAATTTACATAAATGCCACGCTCTTGAACTAATTTTCCAAACTGCCATGCAGACAAGGTCGCTTGCAGCAGTAGCGAACTATGCATGATGATGTGTCAGAAAGCTGGTGGTGTCAGAGTTCGCTTCTGACACAGACGACCTTTGTTTTTAACTAAGTTCGCCTACCATGTAGGCGACCTTCATTTATTTTTATTTTTTAATTTGATACTTGTTATCCACTAAAAATGTGATACGTCAGCAAATCGAGAAGCGAACTTGCCCCCGTACCAGATTGAGAAATAACACTATTCGCATGACATTTCAGTAAAAAAGTTGGTTAACAGTGATATTTTGATCAATTACCCAATTTTGTCTTCCTATGCACATTACATGTGCATTTTTTTACGGTAGTTGTAGGCTGGTAGCTGCTGCGAGTTGACATGCATGCATTTCATCATGGAAGCGTCCATGTTAAAAAGGTATCCTATTAGTCTTAAGAGATTCCAAGCTATTTTTTTCAACACCACAGTGATTTTGGGCAACAAAGTGGAGTCAAAAAAGAAGTGTGCACAACTAACTTTTTGAAAATTTGTTGGTGATGCTTAATGATTCATCAATAACAATCATTCATTGGAAACTAATCAGAGTAATTTTATCAGTGCCATCAATTCAATATTCGTTGTCCCCACAAGAGGACTACCACCACTACTTGCTAGTTTGAACAGTATCCAATACTATATCATGTGGAAGATTTTGTCAAATGACCACTTTATTGTTTTGGATGTTGCTGACAGCGCTATGCTATATGTTAGCGGCCTTTAATGTTCTTTTTTCTTTTTTTTTTTCTTTTTTTTTTTTTGAATTACCCAACCCTAATACGTCTTTGAGGTGAGTTGGCTCCCAGGCTTCGACTCTTTGAGCTGGCTATGAGACTAATCCGAAATGCGGGAGTCAGTGATGACTAAAGATTCAGCCCCCTCCCAAGGATACATTCAATGAGATTCAAACACATGTCCACCCCACTAACTCAGCGCCAAAGAACCAATTGAGCTACACCCATTGGGTTTTTTGTTTTTTTTTTCTTGAGATATGTGGAATGTCATAAAAAAAACCGTAGTGAGACAAAAGCTCAAAGTGCATATTGTTATGAAGCAGTGTCAAAATATTTTTTTGTATGTTTATTGAAACCTCCATTAACATTTTTGGGAGGACGTTTGGATCACCCAAATGGGAGTTTTGAGAGACTAAACGTGTTTGGTTTTATGTTAGAATAATTACTCAAACTTGATGTTACTACTAAAACAGCTTTTGGTTTAAAGCAAGAGTGTATATTTGCTTACTACACTTGGGATAAATTTATTTTTAATTGAATGATACAAACTATATAATATGAAGTAATATATGCAAGAGTGTACGGAAAATATTATTTATAAAACAAATTGACCAAAGAATGTTATTCAAATAGAAGATATAAATGTAGGCCTGAAGAGTCAAAAAAGCAAGCAGAAAGTTGTTAAATTCAACAGTGGCTTTCAGGTTTGGGACACGGCCCTTGAAAGCTACTCCAAACAAGTTTCAAAGCTGTCTTTTTACGTTCAAAGTGTTCGACCTCCATAGTGCAGAGTTCAGACTACTAGGGAATTCGGATGCAATCTTTATCATTACCAACAACTCCCTTTTGTCTCTTTTTTCTTGGTAGTTGACCCAGAGAGTCCCACACACTGCGTGGCTTGAAATTTCATTGTCATTTTCGGTGCTTACTATATTGCTATTTGCTTGCATGTGCTGGTTGAAGTTTTCAACTTGAGAAACATTTTTGGTGCCATTTTGGTTCATTCTCTGCACACCCATTTATTAATAATTACACAAATGATTTACACACACAACATGTGTGTCAAACACATTTTAAAACAAAAAAGAAAAGAAAAAAATATGGCACGCAAAACGAATCTCTATAATATTACTCAATCACTTTTTCTACAACATAATAAACATAAAATCTTTAATAATTATACAAAAGGGGTTTACTGTGTTATTTAAAATGAAACAAGTTCTACTTTTAGTGACTTACACAAAATATGACCGGTCATATTTTTTGTGTAAATCGGAAAAAATTATTATTTTTTTCACTTACACGTCAGCGATGTGATTAGGAAAGAAAAAAAAAAAAACTTTTCAGATTTATATAAAATATAATCGGTCATAAATTACCTATAAAGACACAAGTTTAAAATAATACTTCTTTTTTCCTTATACAAATTATTAAGTTCATTGCTAAAGTTACTGCTTGCATATCTTTTATGGCTGTGGTTCTTTTTTTTTTTTGGGTCGAAGTTATGGCTGTGGTTCTAATTGTACTCTTAGTGAGAATCAACTCATGTGGCTGCCACATCTCCTATTCTTATCATTATGCAAATAATTGAATTCTATTTTGCACTTGTGCATTTATGGTCATCTTGACCTAGTAAATATGCGTAAGGTAAAAGTCAATATTTCCAATACATTTATTTACATTGAATGCAACTATGCAGTTCTCAATGAGAATTATTTATGCAACAAGTTTTTTAAATGTACATATTTTTTAATAAAACTAGTCAAAGATTATTTGGTTAGAATAAAGTATATTATTTTTCAATAGTATTTCGTTTTTTTACATTGAATGCTTTTATCTCCTTTCTTTTGGTTAGTATATAAATTTAGGGCATCTACAAGTTTTTTTTAAGCTTTAATAAAGGCTTAAAATATCTTTAAAATGGTTTAAATTGTATTTATAGATCATTCATTAAAGGTTTAAATGAAATTCCAGTTTCTATAGTCCTAGTAATATATATTTATAACACTATATAATTTTACTCATTTGAATTTTAATATGTGTCATTATAATATCAATCTTTATATTTTTCACCCGTTTAAATTTTAATTCTTATAATTTTTAACTATTAAGATATTAATATTAATTTTTTTGAGAAATTAATCCCTATATTTTTAATTTATCAAGGTAATGGTATCTAAATGAGTAAAAATATAACCAAAAATACAAACAAAGATTTCAAAGACTATAATTAAAATTGGTAAAAATATAAAGAATAAAAGCTTGTTCAAAACCTTCGTTAAAAACACTATTTACTCAGAAAATTGAACAAATTAAAAATACTCCTAATTCTTATCATCTAGGAAAACTCCAATTTCTTAATGTTCTTACATGAAAAGTTTTAAATCTTCATATATGTACGTCCATGATGGTTTTTTGTTTTTATCTTACCTTTGTTATGATTTTTCATTTAATTGCATCCTTCATATACTAGCTATTAGAAAATCAGGTAACCCAACGATTTTATTCTCTTAAAACAATAAATTTTGATTTTCGAGTTTGTAGGGATTACCACTTGCATAAACGACACCATTCTAACTGAACACCTTTCCAACATGATTTATTTGAAACCCAAAGCCTTTGCTCATGTGCAATAACCGTCCGCAACAATTTTTTACAAACAAATTTATAATAATAACAAAGTGGTAGGTTATATTTACAAACTTTTTATTTACAAACTCTTACAAATTACACTAAGTATGATCGGTCATTCATCATACTTCAATCAAGAGTGAATGACCGATCATACTTAGTGTAATTTGTAAAAAAAATTGTAAATATATCCTACCCCATAACAAAGAAAGACACTCATAAAGACCTAAATAAATAGAATGTAAAAATACAAATGCAATCTAAAATAAAATTAAGGTCTTGCATATAAAAGTATGAAAATTGTAATAAGCATAATAGAAACTTGAGACTTCATACCACATCCTCTCTCTCCCTCTCTAATTTTCTTGCCACATTCTCTATCTCCTCTCATTCTTCACTTTTTTTTTCTTCAATAAATTGTATTAAAAGAAGATTATACTTATGAGGTTTACAATTCTTACTATCTGATTGTTTATTGTTGGGTCAATTTGAAGTCAATGGTTGAAAAATGGAAAAAATTAATTATCATTAATTTCAAATTGATCCGTAAGAGTAGTAAGCCTAAAATAGGTGTAAATATAACATTTCTTTAAAGAAATTTATAAAATAAATTATTTTTTAAAGAAAAATATGGGCAAGATTATACTTATTACCATTTTAGTTTTATTACTCTTACCATCTGATTGGTTATTATTGGATTAATTTAAAATCAACGGCAATTAATTTTTTTAACTGTTGATTTCAACTTGTAATCAATCAGTTAGTAATAATAATAAGCCCAAAAAGATAGTAAATATAATCGTCTCCACATATTATTACTTCAAACACATTTTTTTTAGGGGGAATACAAGTTTTATGTTGTAGAAAACTTATATCTCATACCATAAACATAAAGTATGTGGGCCCCACTCTTTTAAAAATAAAAAAAAAATAAATATATGTTATCTCATCTTGAGAAAAACATACCTTTTTTTTTTAATATTTTTTTAGGGTTGAGTCTTTGAAACCACATTTCAAACTTGTTTGATAATTAGGAAATGACAGTTTTCCAAAGCATTATTCTTTGAACATTAAAAGATGTCAATTTCCAACGCAAGTGAGATATGTGATCAATAATTAAAAAAGCAGTGTATTAAAAATAATAATAATAAAAAAAATGATGGTATTCATCTCTATATTAAAAAGGATCATATTTTCAGGGAAGAAAACGCAAAACAGAGTATGTATGGTGTTAATTATGACTTTGTAACACACATTTTCCTCCCAACTTTCTCATGCATTTCGTTTCCCTCTCACGTTCATAGCACACTCTCTCTCACTATTTCTATCTCTCTCACCTTCGCCATTGTTATGTAACGCAGAGCATAGAGCATAGAGCATAGAGCATAGAGCATAGAGCATAGTAGCAACGCAACCATGGTTCACCTCTTCCACCTTCTCCTCCTCTTTCTCTCTCTATCTCATGTTCTCTCTCTAAACCAAGATGGCCTCTTCCTCATGGAAGCTAAGCTTCAACTCTCAGACCCAACCAATTCTCTCTCTAACTGGAACCACCGTGACGCCACCCCATGTAACTGGACCGGCGTAACCTGCCACCGCATCACCGGCGTCGTCACCGCCGTCAACCTCGCTAACTCCCAACTCGCCGGTCCCTTCCCCACCGCACTCTGCCGCCCTCCATTTCTCTCCTATCTCTCTCTCAACAACAACAACCTCAACTCCACCATCCCCTCCGCCGCATTCTCCGCCTGCACCCGCCGCCTCCGCCACCTCGACCTCTCCGGCAACCTCTTCACAGGAACAATCCCGGAAACTCTCTCCGGACTCACCTCGCTCCGCCGCCTCGACCTCTCGCAAAACAATTTCTCCGGCGACATTCCGGCGAGCTTCGGCCAGTTTCAGCGCCTTGAGTCGCTGGTCCTCGTGAACAACCTTTTGAACGGAACCATAGCGAGTTCTCTCGGTAACATTTCGACACTGAAGGAGCTTCACCTCGCTTATAACTTGTTCTTTCACGCTATACCGAGTGAGTTAGGGAACCTTACGAACCTCGAGGATCTTTGGCTCGCGGGGAGTCACCTCGTGGGTTCGATTCCGGTTTCGCTACGGGGTTTGGTTCGGCTTCGGAACCTGGACTTATCACAGAACATGCTCACCGGGACCATACCGGAACAAGCGTTGTCGGGGCTTAGCAGCATTATGCAAATCGAGCTTTATCAGAACTCTCTCTCCGGCGAGTTACCCGGTGCCGGATTTTCCAACCTGACACGGTTGCAACTTTTCGATGCTTCGGCGAACGAGTTGACTGGGACGATTCCTGACCAGTTATGCAGGTTGAAAACGCTTGGCTCTCTAAACTTGGATCTTAATTTTCTCGAAGGTTCTTTGCCGGAGAACATAACAGTGTCTGAGAGCTTGTATGAGTTGAAATTGTTCAACAACTCGCTCTCTGGACCGTTGCCGAGTGCTCTGGGGAAAAACTCGCGGTTGGTGATGCTTGATATTTCGTTTAATCAGTTTTCCGGTGAAATTCCGGCGGGTCTGTGCGGTGGTGGAAGGTTGGAACAGTTGTTGCTAATGTACAATTCGTTTTCGGGGGTAATCCCTGAGAGTCTCGGGAATTGCAAGAGCTTGTTAAGGGTTCGGCTTAGGAACAATAACCTTTCTGGTGTTGTTCCTGATGGTTTTTGGGGTTTGCCTCGTCTGTATTATTTGGAGCTTGTCGAAAATTCTCTTTCTGGGCCAGTTTCTAATGCAATTTCCCGTGCTTATAATCTGTCAAGTTTGTTAATTTCGAGGAACAAGTTTTCTGGGTCGATTCCTGATGCAATTGGGTCGATGAATTGTCTTGAGCAGTTTGATGCCAGCCATAATAGTCTTACTGGTCGGATTCCGACCAGTGTGGTCAAGCTCCGCCAGTTGGATAGGCTTATTCTGAGTGACAATAAACTTTCTGGAGAAATTCCTGGTGGAATTGGTAATATGACGATGCTTAATGAGCTTGATTTGGCGAATAATGGGCTTGATGGCAATATTCCAAAAGAATTAGGAACTTTGAAGGTGCTTAATTATCTTGATCTTTCTGGTAATTCCTTTTATGGTGAAATTCCAATTGAGCTGGCAAATTTGAAGCTTAATTTGCTGAATTTGTCAAACAATCTTCTTTCTGGGCCTATCCCTCATATTTATGACAATGCGAATTACAGAAATAGTTTTGTAGGAAATCCGGACCTCTGTGGTGAACTTCGTGGACTATGTCGAAGCTCTGATGAAAGTAAGAACAGCAAGTATGCGGGGAGTTTTTGGTTAATATTTGTATTTGCTGGGGTTGTGTTAATCATTGGGGTGGTATGGTTTTACTTCAAATTCCGGAACTTGAAGAAGATGAAAACGGGATTGAACATGTCAAAGTGGATGTCATTTCATAAGCTGGGCTTCAGTGAGTTTGAGATTCTTAAATTTCTGAGTGAAGATAATGTAATAGGGAGCGGGTCATCTGGGAAAGTCTATAAAGTAGGGCTGAGTAATGGTGAGGTGGTGGCAGTGAAGAAATTGTGGGGAGCAGATAAGATGCAAAATAGAAGTGTTGATACTGAGAAGGATGGATTTGAAATTGAAGTTGAAACACTGGGAAAGATTAGGCACAAGAATATTGTGAGGTTATTGTGTTGCTGCAAGTCTGGGGATAGCAAGCTCCTAGTTTATGAGTATATGCCAAATGGGAGCCTGGCTGATTTGTTGCATTATAAGAAGAAAAGCTTGTTGGATTGGCCAACTAGATATAAAATTGCTATTGATGCTGCTGAGGGACTTTGTTATTTGCATCACGATTGTGTCCCACCTATTGTTCATAGGGATGTAAAATCTAGCAACATCTTGCTAGATGGAGAATTTGGTGCAAAAGTTGCAGATTTTGGAGTTGCCAAAATTGTTAAGGGTGTCAGCCAAGGGGAAGAATCCATGTCTGTGATTGCTGGATCTTATGGTTACATTGCACCAGGTAACACCTTAAAGTTGAATTCTTAATCTTTCTTTCTTATTTTTGATTGCTGAATAACTGAATAAGTGTTTATTCATGTGCATCATTAGTCTGTATAAATTTAATATGGTTTGTTTGTTCAATGTGATGCAGAATATGCTTATACTGTTCGGGTGAACGAAAAGAGTGATATTTATAGCTTTGGTGTAGTGATTTTGGAGTTGGTAACTGGAAGACCCCCTCTTGATCCAGAGTATGGGGAAAATGATCTTGTTAAATGGGTTTCCTTAACTTTGGCTGAGAAAGGACAGGATCAAGTGATTGATCCCACTCTGGATTTGAAGTATAGGGAAGAAATCAACAAGGTACTTAGCTTGGGGCTTCTTTGTACCAGCCCTCTTCCTATAAACCGCCCTTCAATGCGCAGAGTGGTAAAAATGCTGCATGAAGTAACTTCAGTTCGCAGATCCAGGAGTGGAAATCTCTCTCCTTACTATCAAGAAGAGGTCTCTGACAATGATAATCAGGGAAGCATAGTTTGAGTTAGGGGCTTAAAAAAAAAGATATTCAGCTTCAATTTTCATTTTTTAACTTTGGTACTTAAAAATTAGTCCTTTAGGTGATAGTACTTGAAACAGCCATTGTAGCAAATGGTAAGAGAGACTTTGTAATTTCAATCATGCCATTGTCTCAATTCCAAAGGAATATCTACTTGGTATTAAACTATAATATATATATTATTGCAGAAAATCGTTATCTGCAAATGTTTATCTGGTATTGCCGCCAATATCTACTTGCCTAGGTGCTTATCTGTTTTTGATGGCTTTTTAGGAATGGCTATTATGCCAACCCCATACCTATAGGATGGACTCAGTAGCTCACACTAATATTTCGGGATATTATGTGATTTGAAGTTGTCACATATCATGGTCATAAACATAAAATGGCGTCACGTGAAAATACTTTGCTAGTTAGATACTTTTTGAAGACTGTTTATTATTATATCTAGTTGTTATGAATTGTGCATGATCATTGATGTGGTTGATAGAGTGAAACACGTTTTAGATTGGTTAATGTAACTCCCACACGAAGAAATGCTATTGCACACAGGAGCGGGTCTAAAGTAGTTGAAAATGGGCAACATTCAAGCATACATATTTAAAACTCTCTTTCACCATATTAGCCATTAGCTTTTTTGTTCGCATGAAGTTTTTAAACTTTTATTTTCTTCATATGAATGAATAAATTTCAACGAGAATTTGTTCCTCATCCTTCTTTATTGTGTTACTGCTTCTGCCCACTTAAAGTTTGGTTTCATCATTGATTACACATTACGTTTTTTGATTATAATATTAAGGGTAAATGTATCATCATTGATTACACATTACGTTTTTTGATTATAATATTAAGGGTAAATGTATCTAACTATCTAAGTAAGGAAAGGAATAAAACAAAAAGTGGCATAATAGATTACCAGATTTCTGACATTAACATCATACCTAACCTAAGTCATGGAATGGGCCAATTGAATTACAAAGTCGTTTGGGTTAAAGAATCATCGTCGAAAAGAGACATTTTGTGTGAAATTCATCGATCTTTCCTTGTTTGCACATATAAAATGTCATCTGCAGTGGCATTTCTTTGTGAATTCCTCTTTTTAGGCTGAGTTAGCAACATATGTTATCTCCTGATCCAACGTTTTTCACTCATCAGATAGTTATAAAAAAAAAAAAGTCTAAGTTAAAGTATCTTTAGGAGTTATGAAATGATCATGCAAGAGCCGGAAAGAAAGGGAAAGTAAAAAGTTAACAGCTAATTATTCTTATCTTATTTCAGTTCGAATAATCCAATCTTTTTACTCATTTCAGTTTGTTAATGATGTAATCCTATATAATATGGGTTTATAATTTCTTATATTGTAGTAGATAAATTTATCTCTTATCTATACATAAAAATATACGAAGTCAATATTTTCTCTTTCTCTTTTTTTCGCCCATATGAACTATATTTTTATGTATGTAATTTATCTCCTATGTTATGAGAATCATTAAACCCATATAATATAGGGTTTATCATCTATCATGTAACATGACTTTATAAAATTTCCTACACACACAACATTTTGTGGGGCCCGCAGCAAAAAAAAAAAAACTCTGACACACAAAATGAATCTCTATAACATAACACAATCACTTTTCCTACGACATAACCCTTATAAAACCCAATAATATATTGTGCTGCCTAACAACCTGTAAGTTTATGCTTTTATGAATGCATGACATTCTCGATATTTAGCACCAAGTATCACGTACTTTGGCAATTAAAGCCAACGATTTTCCTTATATGCATGGGTCCCATGTTGCTATTTTCATGAAACACGTTCTGCTGATGCCTGAGCATGTCGTATGCAAGCCTATTCAGTGTGAGTTCCCTAATTATACCTTGCGTAAAATACTCTCTCTCTCTCTCTCTCGCTCTCTCTCTCTCTCTCTCTCTCTCTCTCTCTCTCTATTTTAAAATTAAAAGCTATGTTTACATATTGGTCTTGCTAAAATGCAAAAATAATCACTCTAAATGTAGATGCAAATTTTTGTTGGGAATATTAAATTTAGCAATTTAACTTGTTAAACTTATTAAATTGTGCATAGTTGTTGTAAATTTACTTCCTTATGCATGTATTAAAAATTCTATAACGAAGTCAACATGCATTATTTGTCAAGTTTGAAGAATTAAGTTTGAGTTTTAAATCACAAAAAGGTTTTATGCAATTAACATATAGTTGAAGGATTCTTTGCTGAGTTAGTAGATTAACATATTCTTTTCAGTATATTAATATACCTCATCGTAATAAATATTTTTTTTTTATATATCTAACATGTCTTGAGATAGAAAAATGTTGTTGACTTGATGCCCCAATATTATCTTAAATTCTCACTTACGATATTTGTACTTCATTATATGTCCTTGCGAGGGTAGGGAAGAAAATTATATACGCAATCTTACATTTATATTTTTGCAAAGATATTATTTTTTATATTTTAACCCATAACCTTTTTTTACCGCTACTCCAAAATTCAATCTCATCATATGAGAAATGTTGTATATTATAGTCTACTAATATCTCTCTATTTATATATAGGCATAGGAACCCGACGATTTTCACCTTTGGTACCCAAATTCAATAACGGCCAATGGATATCCCAATAGCCGCCAGCACATAAATAAATGTAGGGGACAGTAGTTCCAATCTAGGCGAAACTCATTGTTTTACAAAATCTTTCTGGTTTATATAGATAAAGCAAGAAAAAAACTACTCATAGATAAAATTTTCTCCTACACACCCTTCGATGTCTGTGTAATCTTTTTTTTTTTTTTCAGATAATAGAGCTCATAAATTTATCTCTATGATATGAGATAATTTATCTCATTTAACATGAGATTAATAAAACGCAATTGGTGTAGAATGAACTTGAGAAGTAAGGATCTTAGCCCAATAAAATTGAACCTCCAATATTTTATTGTCTCTTTCCTTCACCTAGTACTTATTTTGGCACGTGGTCAATTTTGCTTTTGCCATGTGGCAATAGATAGTATGCTGCAACTATCAAAGGCGTTGAGGGCTAAAGACTGTCTAGAAACATTGAGAGAGCGAGGTTTCTTGCTATGCATGAGAAGTGGACGTGAAGGAATGAAATTATGGTTGGTAGAAAAATGTTTTCATCAATTTTATTTTTAGTTTTATGGTATTTAACTTTTTAACTTTATCTACACTCCAGGGTGACATCGGACCTAAGTTCTCACTCTTTGTGCATGTACATTAGGTTGCCCCAATGCCACTCAACTCTTCTATCCATATTTTAGTTTTCTTAGTTAAAACTGGTTTTATTTTAGATTCCATCCATATTTTAGTTGTTGGTTTCCAAGTTAGAGTTGGATTTATTTTAGATTTTAATTAAAGCTATACCTTTAGTCAGAGTAAAAAGGACAAAAACCTATATTTATTCTTCTACAAGTCTTCATACAAATATGCAAAGCAAAACAAAACTTGAGATCAAAGCAATCTTATATTTTTTATTCTTATCTCTCTGTGCAACCAACCCTATCTCTAATTGTTAATTAATTTCATTCTATATTTAGAGTTTTTAGGTATCACACTCTCTCCTCTTTCTCGTAAGAGCAAGATCAGGAGGTTGGGAAGGGCTGCAATATTCACTCATGCAAAAGAAAGCAACAAAAAAAGTAAGGGAGAATTTAATTCCTTCCCAACCCTCAACGAGAACTGGCATGAGGGGAGCAACCTTTAGTAGAGACAAGTTTTTCTTTTCTCCCTCTTATTAATTATCACCACTTTAAATTCTTCTCTTAACTCAACCTATCTAGAAATGGAATGAGGGAGGATAAGAAGGAAATGACTCAGTGCAGTTACCCTGAAAACAATCATAGCATCATTGTGGAGAGGCACAAAGACAGCTTAATCAGAACATGTCCCACATGTGGTCATCATATCAAAAACCAAGATCAGGTTCATAAGTCAATACTGAACACTCACCATTTTTTTTTTTCTATTTTTGTTTGGTGAAATCAATGATCTTAGGGTGTTTATTTTTACTATCTTTTTGGGGTGTTGATGGATATATATAATTATAAATATTGTGGTGTTAATTAGGCTGCTGGAATTCATGACTTACCTGGACTACCTGCTGGAGTGAAGTTTGATCCTACTGATCAAGAGATTCTTGAACATTTGGAAGCCAAGGTGCGGTCTGATATTCACAAGCTTCATCCATTAATTGATGAGTTCATCCCTACACTTGAAGGCGAGAATGGAATCTGCTGTACACATCCAGAGAAGTTGCCGGGTATATTAAATACAATTAAGCCACCAAATCCTTATGATTGATTTCCATTTCATTTACTCTTTAATAATTTCTGATGAGGACTCTCATGTCCTATATATATAATTTACATTTTAATTTTCATTAACATATATTGACTGCCAACATAATATATGTACATAGTTCCTGAAAATATATGATCAGAAGTTTGTTTCCTTTAGACTTAACTAATTAACTTGAAAAGAAGAAAGCAACAGATTTCGTTGAAGCCACGCTTTTGTGGCAGAAGATGTTACAATTTACATCATTATAAACTAAGGCTATGTTTGATTTCTGTTTTCGAAAACAGTTTTATAGTTTTCAAAACAAAAAAATTAAAAAACTCGTTTGGTAACACCTATTTTGTAAAAAATGTTTTGAAAACTATAACTGTTTTTTTTTTTTTAGAATCAAATTTAGAGAACATGTTTGGGTTGTTTTTGTTTTCTGTTTTGATTTTTAACTTTCAAAAAGAAAAAAAACATAGAAAACAACAGTTTTCATAACTATTTTACAAAACAGTTTTAAGAACAAAAAAACCAGAACATAATCAAACAGACCTTAAGTTATCCATTTTTATAACATTTTCTCCCCTTTCTTGGTACAAATCATATCCATATATGGCATCCACTAACCAATTACCCGTGAATATCATAGATGCATGCCCTCAGAAACCCTTCCACCAAACCTTGCTGTTACAACATTCTTATTGATGTAGAACAAGAAAACTCTTCATTTTGTAACAAGTTATAAGCTTTATTATATTTTTTTTAATGCAAATTAACATCTAAATATTTAATTTTGTTGCAGGAGTTAGCAAGGATGGCCTGATCCGACATTTCTTCCACCGGCCTTCCAAAGCATACACGACAGGAACAAGGAAAAGGAGAAAGGTGCACACTGATGCGGATGGCAGTGAGACTCGGTGGCACAAAACAGGTAAGACTAGGCCAGTCTATATCAGTGGCAAGTTGAAAGGGTACAAGAAAATTCTTGTGCTTTACACTAACTACAAAAAGCAAAGAAAACCGGAGAAAACAAATTGGGTCATGCATCAGTACCACCTTGGCAATAATGAAGAGGAGAAGGAAGGGGAGTTTGTAGTCTCAAAAGTTTTCTATCAAACACAACCTAGACAATGTGGTTCACTCATGAAAGATTCATTTCCTACAAAACCAAGTGGCCAAGGCATGCACGAGGTAACTAATCATAAAAACAGTGGGTTTGTCGAGTACTACAATACTTCTTTCATACCCTTTGATCAAGGGGACCAACATAGATCTAGCAGTACTCAAATTTCCCATTTTTCTATCCATGATGGTGCTTCTTTCATTCCTTAAAAGAAGCAGTGGAAGGGAAGAGGAAATGTGAGAAGCCATGAAAGGATATGAAACATTAAAATTGTATTCTGCAATGATGAAATAAGTTAATAACCAACACTAGTTAGGTGGGGAAAAGGCGGTACAGAATAAGGAGAATCTGCTTCATCTGAAAGCTTAGTGGTCAGATACTTCTATTGAGATAAACAAGACTTCGCGAAGTAAAGAAATAGAATATTTAGCTGTAACTGTGTTTTCTTTCTTTATACTAATTTTTTTGAAAGGTAACTGGTATCATGCTTTGTAAAGGGACACAAAAATATATGTGAAAGGCTTCATGTCCTTACTCGGGGAAATACTAACCATCAATCTGTACCAAAATGATTTTTACCTGAAGCAGTCTTGAACTACAGATTCTAAATGTGCGTTTTTCACTAAATTTTGATTATATACGAGATGTGTTGTCACTAAAGCAACTTTGATGCGCATAGAATGTTATTCTCTGTTGTCAAGCATCACAGCAAATTAAACCACCCTCGTTATAGGAATACAAATAGAGATCAAAATGTTGACTATAGAATTGATGAGTGCCTTTAAATATGGCGTGCTATTGTTATATCATGCATTGGCTATCTAATAAAAATTATAACTAGTGCCAAAATAACACTAATATGAAAATTGCAAGTCATGGTAACTATTCATAAATTTCAGTCCATTTCAGTGACATTTGAACAAGAGAACTAGAATATTATTCTACTCAATCGGGAAAGATAAAGGTCAACAGCTTCAAGAACCAAAAAAGGAAGTGCTAGAAAAGAAACATCAGCTATGAAGCCTATCTTTTGACTCAGCTTTAGACAGAACAATGTCGAATCTATAAACTACTATTATATTCAATGACGCAAGAAATGAAAATTACTATATAATTCTACACAGAAAGAGCAAAGAGCACACATAAATAGTCAGCTTTTCTTCATCTGCGTCTTCTTCTCGGTCTTCGCTTTCTTTATCGGTGGCTGGGCTGGCCATTCTCCACCCTACATGTCCTTCAGCTGTTTTTCTTGGGTAGTTTGTTTGTACTGAGAAAGTTGAATATAGTGTCAATACTGATTGTGTAATTTACGTGGAGTGCAATCAAGTCAATCAACTTTAAGCCATTAAAGCTGCAGAGCCATCAATCTTCAACCTTAAGAAATTATGTTTGCCTGTCGATTTACGTATTTAGGATAAATTGTCTTGTGCATCTGGTGCGCACAAGTCTACTCACACAAGATATATAACATACACAAGTGCAAATGCAGGTAGCATTATTCTCATATTTAAATTTCTACATTATGTTATTTTCAAATTATTTGAACTTAACAAAAAAACAAAATAGAAAAAGATTTTGAATATAAGAACAGAAGACTAACTACCAACTAACAAGAATGTTCCGAGCTTCAATAAATCAGAGATCATTAAGAATATCTAACTCTAGGGGAGGTGCATGAATTTTTTTTCTGAAAGGCAAATGCAATGCATATATAGCTAACCAGTTAACACAAGTATTACCTTCCCCATAAACATGATTCATCTGCACGGTTCATACTTTAGAAAGCAAGGAGAGAGCACAAATTAAAAATTGAGATCAGCTCCTGTACTAGCACCCAAATTAATGTCTCTTTAAGTTAGAGAGAATATATAATGCGGCTAAATCATATTTATAGGGAAGTGTTGGCTGATTAGCTACTTATTCGTTGTAGTTATATTTGAGAGTGGAGTATTCTTGTGATCTTTAATGTAATGAAGATAGCAAGTTTCTGATTAGTTGGTAGTTAGACTTCTTATTTTCGGGCCTTGTGCCCCCGATATTAAAAAAAAAAAAATTAACTGTTTTAACACAAATTTTATGTCAATTAAATTGCGATCCAAAATCCTTTTCTTTTCAAAAAAAGGACAATAATTTGAAAAGAATATAATGGAGAGGATTAATTATGATAATATTGCCACCTATCCTTTTTTTTTAATTCACACAAAGGGAACTCAAAGTTCAAAACGAAGATACAGTAGCAAGTATTAGAGAAGCACAGGCTTCTCAAGTCGTCAAGGATCCTCGCTGGGAATCATTTGTAGGGTCAACATAAACACCAGCTCGAACACCGTTCTGTCACACCCTGTTAACAAGAATCTGTCTCCACAATAAGTTTCTCAAGGCCGTCCCAGACAGACAATATACAAACTAGAAAGTACAAAAAGAAAATTTGCATAAAAACACTCTGAGACTGCTAGGGGATTTTCATATTCTTCCAGACTACTACTCAAAGAATAAATGGAATTTTCATTATCAACTAACAATAAGGTGAAAATCAGAAAATGCACAAATAGAGCATAACTAGTACTCATGGAACTTCAGAATAAACCTAGACTAGGCTGCAGGACTATTGCATCAACCACTAACCATCTCCCAATCCCTTTACCTCTACTTATTAGTATAGAATGAAAACAAGTATGAACTTGAACTTAAGCTTGCTAGTGGGATCCACCCTGCAATCAAATGATGTATCAAAACGCACACTCAAACCAAAAGCAACACCAAATTCACCTTTTCAGTTACTCTAAACTTCAGTCCATAGAGGAGGCTAAATCAACTGATTAATCAAATTCAAAATCATTACGAAGCATTAAGCACCAACATTGATCAAATGCTATTATTCAATAAAAATCTGATTTGACACTACACTACACTACACTATACTACCATACCCTAACTTTTCAAGTTCCAAAATTTCTTCTAATATCACGTGAATTGCACAATCGAGTCAAAAAGTTCAAAACTTTACCGATCAGCGTTCCTTCTTCTTCTTCCTCATTAGATAAACATGGGTCTCTTCGTATGCATATTCAGGATGGAGATGGTCGTGAGGGACCTCTTCGACGTCGAACACTTGGTCGCACAATTCCCAGAAAAGCTTGTGCGCCTCAGGGGACCTGACCTGATACCCTAGCAAAACGACGCCGTCGTCGGCGAGGAGCGTTTCCATTGCAGAAACCAACGGAGCCACGGATTCCTCGATGTAAACGACGTCGGTGGCGATGACGAAATCGAAGGGCGGATTGAGGGAGCTAATCTGGTGCGGGTTGTTCCAGTAGAGAATCGTGTGCTTCAGGTTCTTGTGGAGAACGGGCTTGTTGACCTTGAGGTTGCGCTTCAGTGCGGGCATTACTGGGCCGATGTCGGTGAGGACCAGGTCCGTCAGGCCCAATAGGTATAGGCCCATACCGGCAACGCCGCACCCGGTTCCGAGCTCCACCGCGCGCTTGCCTCGGAAATCGAAGAGGTGTGCGTAAGGGTTGTTAGCGGTGGTGGTGGTGTGTGGGGCCCAGCGGTCAACGAATTTGACGAGTACGAGGGAACAGGGCCAGACGGAAGTTCCGACGTGCATGGAGCCGTTGTCTTGTTGCAAAGAGAGAACGGCGTTGCCGACGGGAAGCTCAATCACTGGCGAGTCTGTGAACTTCATGCTTCCTCTCTCTCTCTCTCTCTCTCTTTCCAAACACCAAAGACAAAACAGGTGAAGCTCGAATGGTAGTTGTTTTGGGTTGTGGGCTAAGCGGGTGTTGTTGGGTTCTGGAATGTTCTCATGATATGGGTCATGGGCTGGAATTTAAAAATTGAGACTGGGCCAACTAAACATATGATATTTATATTAAAGAATGAGTATCAATAAATTATGGCCTAGACTTCATGCATGGCAACCATCATGTGATATATTTGGTTTTCTGATTCATCTAAGTTGAATTGTGTAACTATTCATCAATTTAATTTTTTTTTCAAAATGATTTACAAATTTAATGTGAAAAGATGTTTATCCAGATAATGTGTGTTCAAGTCTCGCATCATCTTTATATGACTTGTTCAAAAAATCAATCAATGTCTATCACGCGTCGCGCCTGAAAGGCATGAATGGAATAATACACGACTTTGTTGAGATATATAGTCTCATCGTCCCCCACTTTAAAGTGGAATAAAAAGGCACAAAAGGTAAACCAAAAAGGGCCCTATTGAATTTCCACGCTTCTAGCCTAAAGGGCTCTTGCGTGAGGGGGCATGTTGAGATATATAGTCTCACATTGGTTGTATGTGCAACTAATGTGGAGTTTATAAGGATTTGAACACTCTCACCCTTTGAGCTAACTTTTGGGATGGTGTATCGCAAGATTCTTTACGGACTTGAACATATACGAAAGTGATGTGCATTTTTGCAAAGCACAAACTTTTCAAACGAGTAGATTTTTACACAAATCACACATGAAATTAATGTGCCACTTGAAGGCACATAGTTAATATAGGTACGTCTCTTCATATTGAATTGGTAAATTATTTCTCAAAAAAATTAAACGACTAATAGTTACGCATTTTACTTTACACGGGTAAAAAAGCCAACATATTTTCCCTACACATGAACGTTCTCATTTATCATAGGCTGTCAAATCTTTAAACATATGCTACATTTTCAATAAATAAAGAAATTCGTTTTTGTGTATTAATCGTGAACAACAATTTGAGCCACCCCACCCCATCATGTAACCAAAAGTAAAAACAAAATCATAGAGCTGTGAGTGCGGTAGTCAAAACTAAAGAACATGGCTTTTTTACTTTCCCCACTTTTTTCTTTTGATCCATATATGTTTTCTTCCCCTTTTGATCGATATAATGCAACCGAGCATAGGGTCACTGTTAAATGTTGTGACGGGGTCTAGCTGTAGCTAATACTTAGGCACACAGCTACCTCCAGCTAATTGTTTTTCGTAGGAAGCATATTTCTTTTCCGAAAGGCTCATTCAGTATAGTAGAACAGTAGAGAATCCATAGAAGACAAAATGGTAACAGAACATATTTTTGTTTTTTGTTTACCTTAAAAAAAAAAGAGTTATTTGTCCTCGTCAAAACTGACGAAGCTCATAGTTTTTGTATTCTGGTGAATGTTATATTTTAGGGTTTTATTTTTTTTATAACACACACAAAAGGGTGGTAATGGATTAGACGTGCATGTACAAGGACATCCGTGATATCCTTATAGAATACTATTAATAATGAGAAAAATGGTTCATTATTTTGTTTAAGTAAGGTTTTGGGTTCAAGAACTTATTAATGTAAAAAAAAAAATTCTTAGAAAAAGTTAGCTCTATGAAGACGGAACTTCAAAAATCTCATGCAACATGTCCGAAGCATCATAGAGATAAAACCCTAAGATTTTAAGGTTATGTTGTATTGATTTTTAATTCCGGTTATATATTGGAAGCTAAAAGGGTGGTAATGAATTAGACATGCATGTACAAGGACATATATACGTGATATCCTTATAGAATACTATTAATGAGAAAAAATAGTTGATTTAAGTGATACATGATTGATTTTGTTTAACTAAGGTATTATGTTCAAGTACTTATGAATGCAAAAAAATTCTTTAGAAAGAGTTAGCCCCACCATAATGTGATGTTTTCGACTTGTACACACTAGCCTCGCGTGGATGATACATATAATTTATCTAGAACAATAAATACTATTAACGAGAATAAATCTAAGAATTTACATCATAAAAAAGAATAATCATAATATCTATAATTAAATATTCAGTTATTTACTATAACCATTGAAGGAACATTTGATCATTAAATGAAAAAAAACCCTAATCTACCCTTAAATCTAACTTTCTTAAGTATATATAAATGATTTAACATTATTCTCTAACGGCCTCTAATCCGTGTCTCTTTTTTTTTCTGCACTTATATATAGAAAAGATAAGATAGCTAATCTCGTTATACCACACGTATGCAATGTTGGTCGAATCAAAGAGTACATCAGTTTATTTTAAACAGCATGCTAAAAGCCTATTTGTACTATAGAATCATGCTTTTTTGTCATTGAAAATTCTCTTTTTGAGTCCAGTTTGACAAGCAACAACAACAACAGAGATTAAACTGTGCAATAATGGAGTCCAAAAGCGGTCCTATTCTTTGCCCCCACTACTCCACAAACCACACCCCTTCCCTTTATAAAAAATTAAAGCCACCATTTTTAAAAGGAGTCAACTTTCAGGATTCAAAAGAATATGCATGGATGATGGATCTCTCTTCTTTCGCCCCTTAAATAGTTTTCTAGCAATAACTTTTCAGCCTTCATTAAGCACTCAATTCCCCCCACCTTTTCCTCCAAGCAAAGTTTGGAGATATATACTTAAATTCTATTATATTTTTCTATTAATCAATTAATCCATGGAGGATTGTTAGAGAATAATATAAATCATTAAAAAATTTTACCACAATTACATATCAAGGTTTTGTGTTGGACTGATTATATTGAAACAACCCCTTGGTATCAGTTGATCCACGTGATTGATAGTAAATTCTATTCCTCTTGCTCTTACTAATTCCAACTTTTCACCTATGTTGCACCGATAGTGACACGAGATACGACACGACATGATACTCCGACACATTAATTCTAAAAAATATTAAATCTCGACTCGTGCAGCACAATGCAGACCATATAATATTTTTATTTTATGCTTGTATATATTATATTTAATATGTGTTATAATTACTATAAATAATTAAAAAAGGCTCTCACCCAATACCTCAAGATTTTGGATTGGAGTAGTTCTTTAACTAGGATTAAAAGGATGGCAAAATTTTCCTTACCAAATTTTTAACACAATTGCATATTCAAAATTCAAACTCGAACCCACTGATTATATTGAAACAGCCTCTTATCAGTTCATCCACGTGATTGATAGTAAATTCTATTCCTCTTGCTCTTACTAATTCCAACTTCATTCACCATATTGGCATAATTTATTACCACATTTTTTCCTTTCATTGAGAAAAATAAACAACAAAGAAATTAAAACTTGACATTTCAATACATGATCAAATAAAATCCATCCTTTGATTGATGAAGGGTGGCAAATGGTTTGCACGCACTCCAACACCAAGAAAATCCCTAGTCTGTCCCCATGCATTCTCTTCATTCTGCATTTGCCATCGTTTTGTAGGGGGCATTTGTGACAAATCACCTGTATAGTTCTCTGGCTCACTCCCGTGACTTGTGAGCAATGAATTTGAACCGTATATCCCACAAAATTTGTTCCCATCTTGACTTGGACTATTGCATTTCAAACCTAAGCTTCCAAGGAATGATGGGTCAGTTGAAGTTGTCCCAATTTGTGCAGCTTTTTGCAACAAAGCTGTTGCTGACATGTTTGCTGAGGTTGTTTGATGAGATTGATGTTGTGAGCTATACAAGGAAGGAACACTAATAAGCTGGTTAGTGTTATCCTTGACATTAATATTGACTAGTGGAAGTGAAGTTGTGCTAGTTAGCTCTTGACTTCCATTGGATGAAAGATTATTACCAAACACCCAATTTAGCTGATAATTAGAGGGTGGTGGTGGTGGTGGTGGATTTGAGCATGAAACAAGTGGGTTTCTCCCAAGTTGATGAATCTCATGCAAATTGGTATTAACCATTGTCTCATGAGCTTGAGATGCTTGAGCCATCCAAAGGGATAGCCCCCTAGTTGTTTGAATATTACTAATTGTTTCATCAGTGCTTGCAATTGGCTTGAAAATTGAAGAAAAATGAGTTCCCATGTTAGGCCCCAGGGAATTTTGCATGACACTGTAACCCACGTTAGACCCCAATGGGTTGTTTATGTTTGCGTTTACCCTTGCTGTTTCTTCTGCTAAGGCATCACAGAAGGCCCTGTGAGTGATGAAGCTATCCCTCCTGCTCCAACAAAATTAATCAAAAACAGACATGTAAGAAAATATTATCAGCTCACAGAAAGTCTACATGATAGAAAATTAAAAGACCAAGAAATTTGTATGTGTCACCCAGCAAGAGAAGATTTTTCTTTATAACATTTAATGTATATCACCTTAACTTGAGCTGGTATACATTAAGAGGGAAGATATTTTTATTACCAAAATTTTCTACTACTAACTCATTACCTATCTAATCACCATTGAACCAAAGAGAGAGAATGCTAAAAAGTTTTTGAAAAAAGAGAAAATGTTAATCTAATTGTGATTAGATAGGTAGTGAATTGGTAGTAGAAAATTTTGATAATAAGAATATCCCTCCTCATACATTAAATGTTATAAAGTAAGAAAAAATTTCTCTTCCAAGCCCTCAACTATATCATTAAAAATATAACTAGAGTGAAAACTATAATTAAGGTAGATTGGTAAAAGAAATTAAAACAGAATAATAGTCACATTAAATGTTATAAAGTAAGAAAAAAATTCTCTTCCTAGCCCTCAACTATATCATTAAAAATATAACTAGAGTGAAAACTATAATTAAGGTAGAAGAAATTAAAACAGAATAATAATCACATAAGGAAAGGTTAATTAAGATAATTCCAAACTAGCTTAGAACTTTTGTCTTTTAAGATGATTGCAAAAAGGTAATAAAACTTGTGTGGGTTCTTTCAAGTTCTTTTCACTGCACTAAGACCCATTCTCTTTTATACTCCTAAAAGCCAAATAGACAGAAGGCACTCAGATACACAGAGGCACCATCACCACACACAAATCCACATGCACCAGCAACGAGAGGAGTCAAGAGACAAAGATATCCTAACTACAGTACTCCACGGACTTCAGCATCATGATTAATTTTTTTTCTACATCTTTTTTGAGTTTGATTACCACTAGTGCATGAAGAAAGCGATGCCCTTTCTTTTGCCACAAAGATAAGGATAGTAATTGTTGCCTGTTTTTCAATGCTTTTTTAGACCACTAGACAAGTTACCACTTTTACATAAAATTTGATTACTATCATGATTTGTATAACAGTTTTGATCTACAAGATAAGATAGATAGGTAACTACCGTGAAAAGATAGTTCCACAGTCACATTTGTATTCTCTGGTGCCACAGGTTTTTGAGTGTGCTTTCCAATCTGATTGCACAGCATAACGCTTTGAGCACTTCTCACACTTCCACTTCTTCTCACCGTGCTTTCTGCAAAAGTGCTTTTTTATCCCAGTTAAGTCTCCAAGAGCCCTTGAAGGATGGTGGTGGACACAAGTCTTCTCTGGACACACATAAACTCGTTTCTTTACTTCTTTACTTGTCCTCTGCTTGAGCTTCCAAGGAAGGTTATGTCCACGTCGATGAAGTTGAAGATTTTGATCCCTTTGGAAACCCTTTAGACAAATTTCACACACGAATCTATTGGTTGCCATTAAAGTCTTCGGTGATAAGGCTATGACTTCAGCTTCAGGATCTATGCATATAGAAGATTCACACAATAAATCATTGCTTTTTTCACTATTAAAAAAGCAATTACCTTTGAATATACTTACGACAATAAAAAAAAAGGGCCGACCCAGTTCAAATACCCACTTCGTGAGTGTCTGGGGAAGGGAATACTTTAGTCAGTCTTTCCCCTACTTTCTGCAGAGAGGCTGATTCGAACACGCGACTTGACACACCACGGCAAGCAAGCATACCGCTGAGCCAAGTTGGCCCTTCACCTTTGAATATACTTATGACAATACAAAAAAGAAAAAGAAAAAACAAATAAGCCATGAAAGAACGAGCTTACCTGGGTTTCCAGGGAGGTTTCTCTTCCTCTTCAAAACAGGAGGATTATTTGATCCACATGTTGGGTTCTGAGGAGGGAAATTACCATTTGAAATTTCTCCATCATCCATGATCTTTTCTTGCATCTCAAGGTGTTTCTTCAGTTCTAAGTTTGACTCAGTTTGAAAGAAACACAGAAACAGTTAAAGCTAAAAGCTAACTAAGGTGGAATGAAGTATATATATAAATATGTTAGTGTTTGAATTAGGAGAAGACCAGAGAGAATGTGTAGGTAGGCTTGTTAATTATATGGTTCCAACCCTAAACAACACGAACGGGAAAAGCACCATTTTAAAACTTTTAAATAAAAGAATTACCCGATTAAAGTTGATTGGAAAAGTTTTTCCAAAGTAATGCAGTCAAACATGTCATCTATGTTGCTCACTGATACTGACGGGACTGGGATCTCTCTCGTAAAGCTTCGGAAGGCCATAACTTGTGACTCCCAAATTACATGATTCTTTTTTTGATTTCACATAATTTTTTGAGATCTACGTAATGACACATCATTTGACATATTTTATCTCGCACAAACATGTTTGAAGATCTTATAATATACACTCAATAAATTCAAATTATGTTTGTGGGAGATAAAATATTTCAAATTAGATCTCAAAAAGTTATGTGAAATCAAAAAAAGAATCATGTGATTTGGATACCCGAGTCACAAGTTATGGCCTTCCGAAGTTTTACGGTAATTGGACTGCCTACGTGGCGCTGACGTGGCACGAGTCCTGTCAGTATAAGTGACGGGACTAGTCCCGTCAGCATAGGTGACATGTTTGACTGCATTACTTTGGAAAAACTTATTCAATCAGCTTTAATCGGATAATTCTTTTGTCCAAAAGCTTTAAAATGATGCTTTAGCCCAACACGAACTGATATATGCTAAGATGGGATCTCTCTGTCCTTCCCTTTATCTCTCTCTCAAATGTTACACAGTCAATTTAATTATCTACTTTTTAGGTGGAATAAAAAACTAAGATGCTGTGGGAGGCGGAAAAGTAAAAAGAGGAGAGAGAAAGAAAGATGAAAAGAAAGGTAAGTGGGGATCTAGACAGGGAAATATAGAGAGAGAGAGAGAGAGAAATCAAGAGGAGGTGAAACAAATGTGTATGATGACACATATGATGAGGTCGGAAGAAAGTTACCCTCCATTTGGAATGATTATCCCATAATTTGTTGCTTTTTGTGCTCTTATTTTTCAAATCCTTTCTCATTCAATGATCTTTGTCTTTTTAATTTAACTTTATAGATTTGATAATTAAATAGGAAGAAACCCCACTAGGTTCTTAAATATATAAAGCTTATATTTATCGGGCAGAGCAGTAATGCTCAATTTGAAAGTAGAAACAAATTGTTGCGTATATATCATATATTAGTTACTTAAATATAATTGAGCTGAATCAGATTATGAGATTCTAGATTTGTATGTTTCATAATGGTTAAATATGTTGATATGAAGGAGACGAAAAAGGCAGTGATATAGACCAGAGCTCTAAGGTGTCACCCACCGTGCTATCCTCAGTCTAGCTGAGGATGCAAAAAGGGAGAGGTGTTTGAGGGCTGATTATGTCTGATGAGAGAATTTTGCAGCATAACAGTAATACAGAGCGAATGTAAAGATGAATTTAAGGGAGTAAAGGTCCCTTTATATAAGAGGTTGAAGATTGTACTCAAAGTGTGATGCCATAAATCATTTTCAACCCGCATTAGGTGTGAGACTGCATGATTATGCATACGTGGAATATGTGGAGAAAATACGTGTAGAAAAAAGTTGTGTGCTCCACGTGTCAAGTGATAATAATTCTCTCAGGCAACTATTCGTCATGGTTGAGCTGGACCATCCGGCCGGACTAAAACAATAATCAAGTCTTCATATAAAAAAAAACATAGTTACTCAAAGACCTTTGTCTTCTATAGAATTGGTCCTTTTGCTAGATTAATATCTCAACTTGAAATGTTCCCACTTGCAGCTATTTAAATCAAAGCAAACGCTGTTTGTGTCAAAAAGTGAAAATCATTGTGCCTCGTGTGTGAGAGTGACTGGAAAAAAGAAGCCTACCCTAAACACATCTCTAAATTGTTCATTTTTTTACAAAAAGCAAAACCTTTCGAGTCTTTCAAACATAGTCAAAGTGAAAGTGTAGCAGGTCATTTCCCCGAAGAAGATTGATAGATTCCAAAATGTTGTAAAATGTTTGAAATAATTAAATTTGTCATTATAAATTAAAGATCAGTTAGCTAGATATAAATACTAGTTAATTGCTTTGGAACTCTTACTTGAAAACAGCCATGCACGTGTGTCCATACACTCTCATCAAACTGTCCAGGAAGATAAATCCAAATGAAAAGACGAAAAAAACATAGAAAAGGGAATAATCGTCCGAATGACAACATGACCATGTCTCACATTGACTGTATTTCTAGCCCACTTGGAGTTTATATTCATCAAACGTATCTGTTGTTTCTTCTTTTAGTATTAATATGTATTAATCATTTCTATTATCTTATCACGATGATGATGCACCCAGTAGTCAAACATACTTTTGACTTCTTAAAACAAATTGAATAAGGTCTATGAAGAACTTAATTGGGTGGTAGATATATAGCGTGCCTTATACATTTCTGTTGTTAATATGTCGATGCTATAGTTTATGGTTTTCATTTCCTCCTTTAACATGACATAACAAATTTTCCTACACACACAACATTTTGTAGGGTCCACACATTTTAAAATAAAAAGAAAAAAATATGGCACGCAAAACGAATCTCTATAACATTACACAATCACTTTTCCTACAACATAATAAACATAAAACCCTTACTTTATAGCCCTTTCTCAACCTCTTTTGCGTATAGTTCTTTTTCTTTTAAATAAAGGTTTGTTTCGATAAAAATGTTAACCTGCTTATCCATGAATAATGTCACCTAACAAATTAAAACGATGATTAAATTGCAAAAACACCGGTTTTTTTTAAGTAATAATATAATCTAGTATGAAAGGCATATACTTTTAGAATCTTTTAAAAAGATTTATGGTCTCCAAGAACTTTATTAATTAAATTCATTTTGTTATATAACATTTTCTTGGTTTAGTGTTGTTATATAACATTTTAAAACTATATATGTGCACGCAATATTCGATTTTGGCATAAATCTTGCATATGTGATATTAATATGAAATTTATTGTTCATTACTGGTCATGCTTAATTTTTGGTGTCATGTGACATGATAGATGTAAACCCCATAACAATTTATGTATAATTAATTTTAGATCCATGATTTCAATAAGATATAATGGTGTCACATTATGCACTTACAACTTCGGATTATTGTATATTTTGTGGCGACATCAAGAAATAAGCTATTGGTTTGAGACTTATTTTTAACGAACTTTTTTTCTAAAATTAAAATTAGACAATTGATTACACAAAAGTGGAATCATTGTTTGTTACGATCAATTATGTTTATTAGTTTTGAAAAATAAAATAAAATGAAAAATTGACTAATGCTATGATTCATTTGAAGATGCTTTAAAACCCAATAATTTAGTGATCTAGCTATTTGTAATGGATTCAAGGCACCTAAAACTTGGTCAGATTTGTTTAATAAAATTAGCTAGTAGTGTAGGTCTTAATTTAAGAGATTTTTGATGAGAAGATCCATCAAGTTACAAGCCCAATGATTTTTTGATGTAATATATTAGGGGTGGCAAATCGTGTTCGTGGGTCGGGTTCGGGTCGACCTGTGTCTGACACGAACACGAGTTTCAATAACACGACCCGATTAATTATTAGTGTCAAAATTCTAACCCGAACACGACCCAATTTTCTGCGGGTTGACACGACACGACACGAAAAATCTTATTATATAAGTGTGATCTGTTTATTACACGACTCGCCCCAAAAAAGCACCAAATCTGATTGCAATATAACAAAAAAAAATCTTCAATAAAAAAAACCTAGAGTCTATATTTTCTTTTATATCATTCAATAAAATTACTATAATAACCTTGAAAAAAAAAAAATTATATTTGCGGGTCAGAGCGGGTTCACGGGTTGACCCGTGACCCGACACGAATATTTTCGTGTTATATTTTTCCAACCCGAACACGACCCATTTATTAAACGGGTTGACCCGAACACGAAAATTTCGTGTCGGGTCCGGGTTGGGTTGGCGGGTCGTGTCTTAAATTGCCACCCCTATAATATATAAAGTACTATTTTTCTGTAGACTCAGTTGAATATGAAATATGTTAATCTAGGAAATGCCGCTGAGTAAAGCTTTGCGTCGGTGCTACAGTATTAAATAAGTTTGAGATTTTAGATTCTAACCGTTGATTTTCTTCCATCAACAGTTATAATCTATTGGGTCAAACTTAATAGGCCGAATTTATTATTAATTAATTAATAATATTAATCCAATAAATTATAACCGTTGATAGGAAAATCAACGGTTAAGATCTAAAATAATATAAGCTTATATCATTTAAAATGACAGATATTATTCCCTTTTATTAAATACTAAGAATATTATGAAAGAGAATATGTTAGAAGACAGCCAGCTTACAAAGACAGTGAATTTTTCGAAGTGTGAGTAGTCGTCTCCTTATGGGCTGACTTTTCCTGTTAAATTGGTAATCCTTAATCATAATCTAATGATGTTTTTCCTTTCTAACATTGTTTAAAATAAAATTTTGGAATTTAGCTGTTGAACTCTGGTGGCCCTAGAATATTCTCTCCCCTTCAACACTTCTCCCAAAGACTTCAACTTTCAAGGGTTTGTGAGATTCCTATTCAAACTCCAGTTCTTAATTGCCCCACCCTCTTCTTTCTGTCTTTAGCTTGACATAGTTATTAACAGTAGATATTTGAATGCAAATGAGTTTAGGGAAAAGCAAATTGTTGTCACCAAGGGTATGTTTGTTTCTTTGTCCTCTTGTTCACAAAAACTGAGAGTATTAATACCATGACATGCACAATATTGTTTGCAGCTGTCTCAATGTGAAATTTCCATCTAGAAAGACAATATAATAATAGCTCTATTATTTCTTATGGCATATTATGCTTTGATTGTTTATGCAATTTTGTTTCTACGTTGCTCCAATATTAAAACAAGTTATGCCATCAATGCGTAAAAATAATGCATGTATACGTTTAAATTATAAACAAAAGCATCTTGGCAATGAATTTTAAGCTCAAATTACTTGAAAGGGTAATATTTTAAAGTCCAAATTTTCAAAATTTCTACAAGTAGATTTAGCTTGATTAAATTGGAATAAATGAGCAAAAGTAGAACCGATTTAGATCTGGGAATCGATTACAGAAACCCACATGCTTCTGATTATCAAAAGATGGAGAATATGTGCCTTTTAATATTGAGCAATTAATAATTCTTTTCTTTAATATTTTGCTGTTTCCTTCTCTCTTTTTTGGGTCATTTGCTGTACAAATGCATGATGCTACAAGATCTTATTGCAGTTTAACAACTTTACGGACACACACAAAAACAGCCCTTGACATGAATATTCCTTTTGGATTTGCCATTTGGACTTCACTTTATAATGCACGGTATTCTTTATAATGCATAATTGCAACATTATGTATTCATGGGCCTCTTAAGCCTTATGCCCAAGTATATACTCGGAAGGCCCATAAAAATAAGGGTAAAGACAAACCACAATCAGTTGCTGGAGGGGACACATGGCAGGCTATGAATGGAGAAGAAGATATTGGAGGAGAAGGGAGAGAGGAGGCAGGGAAAATAAGTTAGTTATGGAGAGAGGGGGTGGGATTGTATAAAGGGAGGGGAAGTGGTTTGTTAGAATCTCTCTGAATAGTGGTATGGTGAGGTGTGGGTTGTAATCTCTTCAATCGGCCAGTCCATTGAAGAGAGGAGAGTCTTACTGGGTCGTTTTTCTGTTATCTAACAGAGTGTAATCACCTTGGTGTATGGCTCTGTTTTGCTTATAATAAAGTTGCTGTTGTTTCCCTTAATTGGATAACCTTTTCTTGTTATTTCAAGCACAAAATTCGGGTACCAACAATTGGTATCAAAGCACTTTTCTGGGAAATTAATCCTTGAATGGTGTATACACGAAACATGGATCACTGAATGGAAGCTCTGGAGGTTCGAGTAGGAGGAACAGAGGATGGGATTCGGCGGATTGAGACAAACTTGGCTGAGGTGATGCGAACGCTTCATGAAATGGCGCGAGCAGGAGGAAACGGTGGAGCCAATAGTGAAGGAACAGGAAGCCATGTAGGCAACCGTGAGACCTGTCCTTGAACGGTGAGAGATGAGGAGAGGATGAAGAGGGTGGAGGTCCCATATTTTTCAGGAGAGGATCCGTATGGATGGATCTTTAGAGCAGAGAGATATTTCCGGGTCAATCATATTCCGCCAGAGGAGCAGTTGGAGACGGCATCGATTTGCTTGGAGGGAGAGGCTCTGAGTTGGTTCCAATGGTGGGAACCTCGGAATCCATTAGCGGAGTGGCTGATATTCCGGACGGCGGTTCTCCAACGCTTTCACGTATCTCCATCAGGCAACCCGTATGAAGCGTTGATGGAGTTGAAGCAGATGGGAACGGTGGCTGAATTCCGAAAGCAATTCGAGGTGTTGTCAGCTCCATTGGGGCAAGCTGATGAGGAACTGATGCAGGCGGCCTTTCTGACGGGGCTAAAGGCTGAGATCCGAGCCGAAATCCGCCTTCACTCTCCTAGGGATATTGGGGAGATGATGATACTCGCGCAGAGGGTGGAAGAACGAGAGGCAGTGTTGAAGGGAGGAGAAGGGGGTATGGGCCGAATGGGGAATGGGGCCCACATGGGCCATACCAACAGTGGAAGGCCTGCGTTGGGAAATAGAAGTGGGGGAAGTAGGTGGGGATATAATGGGTCTGCTACTTCAGCCCAACACACCTCAGCCCAACATTCCTCACCAAATAACCCTTCTAACACGTCAGCGGCCAGCAACACGAATGTGAGTGTGCATCGAGTAGGGGGAACGACGATGGAAGGCGGTGGAGTCAACCCACCAACAGGAGCGGCGTCCAGCGCGACAGACGGTCGTCGGAGGAACAACTTCCGACGGTTATCACCGGAGGAGGAAGCTGACCACCGGAAACGCAACTTATGCTTCCGTTGTGGTGGACCCTTCGGTCCTGGGCATGTGTGCCTTAACCCACAGATGAGGGTGATGCTGGTGTACGATGATGGAGAAGGCGAGGGAGAAGAGGAAGGGAAACCAGAAGAAGGGGGTGACGAACCGCCTGAGATCCTCCAACTCAGCATTCAAAGCGTGGTGGGAATCACTTCCAATCGCTCCCTGAAATTATGGGGAACGATCCTTGGTCATCGGGTGATGGTGTTGGTGGATACGGGGGCTTCCCACAACTTTATTGGAGAACAAGTGGTGGAAGCAGTTGGAATACCTTCGGTCCAATCCAAGGCATTCCGCGTCGAGGTAGGAGATGGCCACCGAGTCCAAGGTATGGGTATTTGTCAGGCTGTTACCTTGGTCCTGCCTAATGTGTCCATCATTCAGGACTTCTACATCTTCGGCCTAAAAGGGGTCGATATTGTGCTGGGATTTTCTTGGCTTGAAGGATTGGGAGATATTCAAGCTAATTTTCGTAAATTGTCGCTACGGATTCCATGGCAGGGGAGTATGGTCACATTGCAAGGGGATCCTGAACTTTCATATAGTCAGGTCTCTTACCAAAGCCTGAATCGGTCATGGAGGAAAGGGACCGAGGGGTATTATATTGAGTTGGGATACTCAACAATGAAAGTCACGGCTACAGCAGCAGGGAGCCCTCGAGTTGCAGAGATACTGATGGGATATGAAGATGTGTTCACAGTTCCTTCTGAATTACCTCCTTCTAGAGAATGTGACCACAAAATCCTATTGAAGCAAGGAGCAGATATCCCAAACATCAGACCTTATCGCTACCCATACTACCAGAAGGAAGAAATTGAAAGGTTTGTCAGAGAGATGTTAGAAGTGGGGATGATCAGACCCAGTTGCAGTCCTTACTCAAGTCCATTGATCTTGGTGAGGAAGAAAGATGGAAGTTGGCGATTCTGTGTGGATTATAGAGCACTGAACAAGGTAACAATCCCTGATAAATTCCCTTTACCTGTTATTGATGAATTGCTTGATGAGTTGAACGGTGCAGAAATATTTTCCAAGCTGGATTTAAAATCTGGCTATAATCAAATTAGGATGAGGGTGGATGATATTGAGAAAACCGCGTTTCGTACGCATGAGGGGCATTATGAGTACCTCGTTATGCCCTTTGGCTTGAGGAATGCTCCTTCCACGTTCCAGTCCTTGATGAATACGGTCTTCAAGCCATATTTACGTAAATTCATTTTGGTGTTCTTCGATGACATTTTGGTCTATAGCACCAATATGGACCAGCACTGTGAACACTTGCAAATGGTGTTAGATATCTTGAGACAGAATCACTTTTCTGCAAATAAAAAAAAATGCACGTTTGTGGAAAGAGAACTGGAGTACTTGGGTCACATTATCTCCAAGGATGGTGTGAAGGCCGACCAGCAAAAAATAGCAGCTGTGCAACAGTGGCCGACCCCAATGAATGTGAAGGGCCTTCGGGGATTCTTAGGACTAACGGGGTATTACAGGAGATTCGTGAAACAATATGGTCAAATTGCAAAACCATTGACACAATTGCTTAAGAAGGATAGTTTCCTATGGACTAATGATACCCAACTGTCCTTTGAAGCTCTCAAAGCGGAGATGTTGAAATTGCCCACTTTAGCACTACCGCAATTTGAGGAGACATTCTTTGTGGAGACTGATGCATCAGGAGCGGGTATGGGGGCCGTTCTGATGCAGGAGGGCCGACCTATTGCCTTTTTAAGTAAGGCTTTTTCGGAGAAAGACAAGTTGTTATCCGTTTATGAGCGGGAGTTAAAGGCCATTGTTTTTGCCGTTTATAAATGGCGTCATTATTTGTTGGGACGCCATTTTGTGATTACCACTGATCATAGGAGTCTCAAGTATTTAACAGAACAACGTTTAATGGTAGAGGGTCAACAAAAATGGGTGGCCAAATTGATGGGATTCGATTTTGAGATACGTTACAAACCTGGAAGGGAGAATACAGCATTGGATGCCCTGTCTCGTGTCATGGACTGCAAGGAACTAACCATGGTGACAAGCCCGGATTTACAGGGGCTGTCCGAAGAGATTCTTCATGATCCAGTGACTAAAGGGATTTTTACTGATGTGTTACAAGATGCTAACTCTCATCCAGGCTATCAGGTGCTCAAAGGCAGTTTGTGGTATAAAAACAGGTTGGTTCTCCCTCGACACTCTCCACGGATTACTGCCATCCTCATGGAATTTCATTCTTCTCCTTGGGGTGGTCATTCTGGGGAATTAAGAACACTGAAAAGAGTGGCTGGAGTCTTTTATTGGAAGGGCATGCGCAAGGATGTGGCAAATTTTGTACGAGCTTGTGCTATTTGCCAACAACAGAAGTATGATCATTTAAAGCCCGCAGGATTATTGCAGCCTTTGCCCATTCCTCATCAGGTGTGGGAGGATGTGTCGCTTGATTTTATTGGGGGATTACTGGTCTCAAAGGGGGTGGATACAATATTGGTGGTTGTGGATAGACTTACAAAATACGCCCACTTTATGACGCTCAAACATCCTTTTGATGCTCACACTGTGGCGGGTGTCTTCATGAGAGAAGTGATTCGGCTTCATGGCATTCCAAAGTCTATTGTGTCTGATCATGACAGGGTCTTCATTAGTAAGTTCTGGGGTGAGCTCTTTAGATTAACAGGCACTAAATTAAGGTTTAGTTCAGCTTATCATCCCCAAACGGACGGCCAAACCGAGGTAGTCAACCGTACTTTGGAGACGTATCTGCGTTGCTTTGCTAGTGGTCATCCAAAGGGGTGGGTTAAATGGTTATCCTGGGCTGAGTTTTGGTTCAACACCACTTATACCCGGTCCATCCAAATGACACCGTTTAGAGCTGTTTATGGAAGGGACCCACCCACTATTATTTCATTCACTCCAGGCAGCACCTCAGTGGCAGCTGTGGATACTTGGATGTTGGCTAGAGATGCCATCCTCGCGGAATTAAAAACAAACTTGTGTCAAGCCCAACACCGAATGAAATTACAAGCTGATAAGGGTCGACGGGAGGCAGAGTATTTGGTTGGGGATCGGGTTTTTTGAAGATCCAACCTTACAAATTAAAGTCTTTAGCTGGAAGAATTAATCAGAAGTTGAGCCCAAGGTTCTATGGACCCTTTGCAATTACTGAAAAAGTTGGTTCGGTGGCTTACAGGCTAGAACTCCCTTCATATTCAAAAATTCACACTGTTTTTCATGTCTCCCAATTAAAGAGGGTTGTTCATCCTTCAACCGTGGTGTTGCCCTTACCTCACTGCCTGACAGCGGAATTGGAGCTGCAAGTACAACCGGCTGCCATATTGAAGGCTCGCCGATTGCTCAATGGGCAGGTAGAGGTACTAGTCCAATGGGAAGAGCTGTCTTCTTGTGATTCCACATGGGAGAAGCTAGAGGAGTTCATGACTGAATTCCCTTCCTATCACCTTGAGGACAAGGTGAATTTTGAAGCAGGGGGTATTGATGGGCCTCTTAAGCCTTATGCCCAAGTATATACTCGGAAGGCCCATAAAAATAAGGGTAAAGACAAACCACAATCAGTTGCTGGAGGGGACACATGGCAGGCTATGAATGGAGAGGAAGATATTGGAGGAGAAGGGAGAGAGGAGGCAGGGAAAATAAGTTAGTTATGGAGAGAGGGGGTGGGATTGTATAAAGGGAGGGGAAGTGGTTTGTTAGAATCTCTCTGAATAGTGGTATGGTGAGGTGTGGGTTGTAATCTCTTCAATCGGCCAGTCCATTGAAGAGAGGAGAGTCTTACTGGGTCATTTTTCTGTTATCTAACAGAGTGTAATCACCTTGGTGTATGGCTCTGTTTTGCTTATAATAAAATTGCTGTTGTTTCCCTTAATTGGATAACCTTTTCTTGTTATTTCAAGCACAAAATTCGGGTACCAACATGTATGTTTTTCCATTTGAATGAAATATAGAAAAGTTTCGTCATTTTCTTTCTTATCAATGATATGAGAAAAGGAAAAACAAAGTTGCAATAAAAGCAAAACAACTCGGCCACTATATGCTGTCTTAAATTTGTTAGTAAATATTGTGATGAATCACACTAAAATCAAAAAGGGAATTAAGAGCAGAGAGAGAAAAGAAAGAGACATATATATTTTTCATTATACTTTGCTTATAACACTCGTTAGAATCACCCTATTATAAGGGAATATAAATAAACACCAAAACCCTAAGATGCAATATAACTCTTGTTGGACTCAAACTATTAAAATAAAAGTAAGGCCTACCAAATTATGGTAGATTAGTTGACGTGAGAGAATTAAGTAGGTGGAAGTAAGAGCACGTGTTTGATCCTTTATAGTATCATTTTTGGAGGAGTTTAAAGCCTTAATTCCCGGATATTTTCTCGAATTGGACTAGTTCCGAAACGATGAACTGATTGGAATATATTAAAAAAAAAAAAACTGAGACCCAAAATAATGCAAGTCTTTATAGGCGCGAGGACACTATCCTACACCTTGAGCGACTCCCCCACTCTACGCTCACTCGTAAGGGAATATGTGTTGCAACAGAGTGCTATGTAATATTTGATATATAGTTATTAAGTTTAAAGTTTCTAAAGTTATTTTAAATAATTTTATCTATGTTCATCAAAATACACACATGAAAGTATATGAGGCACATGTTTTCTTTTTTCTCTTTTCTCTTTACATGGGTCCACATGGACTTCACACACTTTTTGTGTGTATTTTGGTGAGCATTAGATAAAATTATTTAAAGTAATTTTAGAAACTTTAAACCCATAATTCTTAGACTTTTCTTCACTTTTTTTTAGATAATCGAATCAGTTCATCGCTTTACGAGTAGTCAAATCCAGGGGTCCTGAAATTAAGACTTTAATTCCTTCCAAAGACGGTACTTATTTATTTATTTATTTATTTTTTGTTAGTAAACTGAGTCAGAGAACCAATAATCACTTTTCTAAAATCATTGTCGTAATTTTTTTTTTTTTTGATAACAATCATTGTCGTATTTTAAAACTCAATATAAGTGAAGTTATTTAAGAGGAATATTAGGGAGGTTGTCAATATAATTCATTATGCCGTTTATATTAACGCGTTTTGAATTGGTTTATATTTTGTTTTTACTAAAAAAAATCATTATCAAAAAGATTCAAAACTATCGAGAGAGTTATTGACTGAGACTTTTGAAAGAGTAAAAGAATAAAAAATTAAATTAACCAAAATATGCACAAATTATAACGTAAGGGGAACTAGTCTTCTTTATTTTCTGTCATTGGTTGACGTCTAAATTAGATTCGTATGTTTCATGACATTTAAGACGTCTTACACCTGTTTGATGTATTTATATATAAGGGTTTTATAATTCTCATATTGTAGAGATAAAAAATATGTGGGACCCATGTGTTAGAAAAATTATATGTAAGACCCGGTCAGCTTTAAATAACCTCTGTAGAAAATTATAATTCTCATGTTAAATGAGAATTATAAAACTCTATATATAATTGCATATAATAAATTATGATTAAATGTAAATATCATCCAAAAATAGAATAATTTTAAAACTATAAAGTAAAAAACTCCCATATGTGACAACAACATGATTGAATGCCCCTATAACCTCAATCAAACATGTCCATGAAATTTAATGGAACAGCATGAATAAGAAAAGGGATTAGTTAATCAACAAGAGTTATTTCCCTATATATAATTGCATATAATAAATTATGATTAAATGTAAATATCATCCAAAAATAGAATAATTTTAAAACTATAAAGTAAAAAACTCCCAAATGTGACAACAACATGATTGAATGCCCCTATAACCTCAATCAAAAAAATTCTAAAAAATTTTGTAATGGAACAGCATGAATATATATATATATATATATATATATATATGGGATTGATTTGTGTTTCTGAACACGCTTAGAGCGTGAAGAGGGAGGCACTTTGTCCTCATGGATAATGAATTGACCACCACTACAACCTCAATCAACAGATTACGAGATTGGCAAGTAACATTACAAGATTAGAAGGATTGGATTCTCTTTCTTACCAAAAAGCAAAAATAAAATACTCTGAATTAAAAAAAAAAAAAAAAAGATTCGGAAGAGCTGCCCCCGAAAATAAAATACTCTGAATTAAAAAAGAAAAGAAAAGAAGAAGAAGCAGCCATGGGCACTAATATTCTCTCTTTCTTTTCAAGGTGATTCGAGCATGCCATAGTTATTAATTATCCCCTTTTAATAAAGAGGTAGGGACCAAGCGTATGAAGAGAGATAGAGAGAGAGATCAAATAATGCCCAAATTCGAAATTATTTATTCAAGAAAACCATGTCGTCAGGCTGTATTTGTGGTAAACAAAGGTCACTATCTATCTTCTCTCTGATGTGTTTGCAAGCAAGGTCACTATCAAGAATTATATGAGCACAAGGAAGTTGCACTATGGATATAAAAGAACAATGTTTTAATACAAGAAGAAATCAAATTGGGATATTGTCCTTCATTTTGTTCATTGAATTATTGGCAAATTTTTATGGGAAAGATAGCAAAAGGACAGATTTCAAAACTCCCTTGTAGGAATGAATTCAAAGACATGGAGGCCCATCTTCCACTCCGATGATTGATAATTTGATATAGTTAATCACACTGGGTACATAACATTGGCCACGTATAAAAATGGGTTCTTTGTTATCTACCTTAATGTTCAAATTGATGGTGGCGTAGAAAGAGATGTTAGCCATACAAGAGATATTTGTATAGAGAAATTATATTAATAATATGCTAATCAATCTAGTTAAATCCTATATCTCTTCTCTTGGAGCGGTTCATGAGTCTTGAAGAGGCAAGCGTTAATATTCTGCTAACTAATATCAAATTCGAGTATCACAAAAGTTTAATCCAAGACATCAGTAGAGAATCTCAGCCAACTTAAATTATTTTTGATAAAATGGTGGCACTGAAGTTTGAACTTATAATCTTATGCACCTTTACAACCAATTTGATCACTGTTGATTAATTAAAATTAAATCCAATGGCTCACGATTAATCCTTATATTCCTAATTTTTTATCTTTCATTCTCTCACATCTTCTCTCATCCTCGCACAACTCTCTCTACGTCTCCGTATTTGGTCTTTTTTTTAGGGTTCACAACAGACACTGAATCCTTTTTTTCATAGTTCAAAGTAATATTCTACCATTTTTATGATCCATCTCGATTTATTGTTTCAATTTCAGGCTAATTAAAAACCGTACGCTGAAACATGATTTATTTGATCTAGTTTTTGTGAGTTTAGCCCAATTAGCTTCACTTCCAACAAGTGGCATAATTGGGATCCTTGACTGAGTATCGACATTGAAGTTGGCCTTAATCAATTAAAATGAAGAAATATTCATCTGGTACATCTAGAATCAATACAATAAAAATGATAAGGAAAGTGGTATCATTTGAAAGGCAGCGGAAATCATGTCAATACAAAGATTCCCAGAAAGCAATCTTAGCAGTATGTGTTTTAGTATTCCACTAAATTGATCTGAAATCATGTGTCCCATCTTGTGAACCCTAGAAAAAAAAAAAAGGATCAAATACAGAGACGTAAAGAGGATGGGAGAAGATGTGAGAGAATGAAAGATAAGAAATTAGGATTATAAGGATTAATCGTGAGCCATTGAATTTAGTTTTAATCCAATGATTATCAAATTGATCGTAAAGATAGTATATTTTAATGGTGGTATATTTAATGGTTACTTAAATATCTCGTTATTAGACCAATCCCAATGATTTAGCCCAAATGCACTGTCTTTTTGTTTCAGTTTTGGTTTAGTCAATTATTTGAAATTATAATTTCTTGAAAGATATCAATTGAGGTCATGAAAGATGAAACTATAGATTATTTCCATTTGAGAGATAATAGGCCCGCATAGTAACCCATGGCCCATGACTTAAAAGTTGAAGGTCCATGACGAGCCCATAAGTTTTTGTTCATCTTAATAATTTAGGAACAACTGTGTCTAACCTCCTTAAAGTATGACTCATTTGCAAATAGCCACATAAATTATTAAATATTTATATTCAATCTCTCAACCATAGCCATTATTAGAAAAAAAAATATTTTTGTTAAATTTCTAGCAATTTGAAAAATTCACATGGCCTGTACATAACTATTCATTGACATGGCAAAATTTACTCTTTCTTATGATTAATGATTTATTATAGTGTATTATTTCTCCTGATATATAAGATAAGTTTTCCTATTTTAACCCAAAACGATTGAAAATTCTTTTTTATAATTTGATTTAATTTTAAGTTAGATTAGTTTTTATCAATTCCCAAATCATATTGTTTAGGATGGTAACTCTCTATCTCTCTCTCTTTTTTGTAAACTAGGATGATAACTCTAATAATAACAAACCCTTATTATATTTTATTTTTATTTTTTACCTAATTAATTAATCAGAAAAATATTTCTGCAGTTAATGCAGCTAAGTTATCTGCATTTAATTCCAAAACAACGTCATTTTGGAATTGAAAAATTAAAAAGATATAGTTATAATGACTATAATAACCTGAAATAAATTAGAATTACAAAAACACCATGATTTCCGTCCTAAAACCATCGTATTGGGCTTACTGCAGGCTAGTAATCTGCAGTACTGCAGAAAAAGCGAACCCTTAATTAATTTTTAAAATAAATAATATATACAGACAATAAAAAGAGAAGAAAAATGAGGTTCTCAACTAAGTTCAATTTGAGTGGCTCCATGATAGATGGTGAGTGTTGTTTCTGTTATTTACTTTTCCCTCTTCTCCTAACTGCTATATATAGCAGCACTTGTATCCCTTTGCAACATATCAATATACAATAATAATTCATTCAGTCTTCTTTTCGTTTTCTGTTTTCCTCTTCACACCGTGTGTGATTTCTTCTTTAAGCATCAAGATCTGATACCTCACATGGTATCAGAGCTAGCAACGATCCATGGCATCTCCTCAATCATCACCAAGATCATCTACAAGTTCTGAAAATGCAAAATCAGTGAAGCTTATTATGAAATCTCCGTGAAGACAAGATCCCTACCCGTTTCTCAACCCAAGAAGATAAAGATCGTGAAAAAGAATCAGAAGGTTATGCAACCTGGCATCAGCAAGATCATCTTCTTGTGTCCTGACTGCTCTCTTCCATGAACATATCCTTCAAGAACAGAATGGTAGGATGCAAATTTGCTCATGAAATCTGGACAAGGCTACAAGTATACTTTGCTTCACATATACAGGCAAAGGTTAAACAATTGAAAAACCAATTGAAAAACATCAAGAAAAAGGGACCAGCATCAGACTACCTTCTTCAAATCAAGAAGATCATTGATTCCTTGGGTGTTGTAGGCTCCCCATTAACTGATGCAGAATATTCATAAGCTATTCTTGATGGTTTGAGTGAAGAGTACACTCCATTAATCACTTCTGCAATGTCAAGATCCCCGCCTTTTTCCATCATTGAGTTGGAAGCCTTTCTTCTTGCTCAAGAAGAAATGCTCGAAAAATTCAAGAAGCATGATCATGTTCCCATTCAGGCCAATGTCACACAAGCTACTGCACAGCAGGGAAACAGATTCAACAACAATGAAAACAGGTTAAACAACAATGAAGGCAGATCCTTTGGAGGAAGAAGAGGTAGAGGAGGCCGCGGGTTTCGAGGTGGAAGATCACAAGGTCCACCTTGGAATTCTTGGAATCAAAATCGGCTGCAATGCCAAATCTGTGGAAGGTTAGGACATCCTGCTTTGAAATGTTTCTACAGGTTTGACTCCAACTACCAACAATCATCACAAAATGCTCAGAATCCCTAACCGCCTCCACCTCCACCTCCTTCATTCCACAACCCCAAAGCATATTTGGCAGGACCAACATCACTCACTGACAACTCTTGGTATCCAGATTCTGGTACCACTCATCACCTTACCCATGATCTTGGTAATTTTTCTTCCAGCTCCGAGTATAATGGCTCTGAGCAAGTTCAAATTGGAAATGGTGCAGGTATGCATATCCATCATGTTGGCAATTCTGTTTTAACCTCAACTGCATCTCCTTTTCTTTTTAAACTTGATAATTTGCTATATGTTCCTTCCATAACCAAAAATTTAATTAGTGTATCTCAATTTGCTAGAGATAACAAAGTCTACTTCGAATTTTTCCTGATTATTGCCTTGTAAAATATCAGGTAACTAAGGACATTGTCCTCAAAGGCAAGCTTAAAGATGGTATCTATCAATTTTCAAATGTATTAGTTAATAAAAGCTCATATGCTCCCACACCCCCTATAGCTTTGTATTCTAAACATGTTTCTCTTGATCTATGGCACAAACGTTTAGGTCATGCTAGCTCCAAAATTGTTACATCTGTACTACAACAATGTTATTTTCCTGTTTTTGACAATAAAACTACAATGACTCATTCTGTTTGTGAAGCCTGCTGCTTAGGCAAAATTCATCAGTTACCACATTTTACTTCTACCACCACTTATACTGCTCCTTTTGATCTCATTTTTCGGATGTATGGGACCAGCTCCAATGCCTGGCACCTCTTGAAGCAGATACTATGTTTTGTTTGTGGATGCTTTTACTTGATATAGTTGCATTTATCTCTTGCAAAATAAATCTCAAGTTTTTCAAGCCTTTTTGCAATATAAATCTATGATTGAAAATCTCACTGGCTTAAAAATCAAATCCATTCAAACTGATAATGGCAAAGAATACTTATCCAATAATTTTCTTCACTTTCTGCTCACTCATGGCATCACTCATAGACTTACCTGCCCTTACTCTCATCAACAGAATGGTAGAGTAGAGAGAAAACATAGACATATAACAGAAGTTGGTCTGGCTCTATTGACTAATGCCAAACTCCCTCTATCATTTTGGGAGGATGCTTTTTCAACAGCTACTTATCTAATAAATCGATTGACATCTCCTGTTACAAATCTAAAATCACATTTCGAACTGATTCATCACAACAAACCTGATTACAAGTTTATGAAAGTTTTTGGTTGTGCATGCTTTCCTTTACTTCGACCTTATAACAAACATAAACTTGATTTCCGATCTCATAAATGTCTGTTTTTAGGATATACAATAAATCAAAAAGGATACAAATGTCTCTCTCCCACAAGGAAGATTTATATTTCTCGAGATGTTATTTTTGAGGAAATTGATTTTCCCTATTCAGTTTTGTTTCCTAGCACTACTACTCTTACATCCTGTACATCTCCTCATCTTTCTATTCCTAAAATACCTTGCATTTCTAAGCATACTACATCTCATATTTTACCTACTGTTCGCAATACATCCTGTCCATCTTCATCTCCCAACATCTCAACAGATGCTACTAATGTTTTGGTTAGTTTTTCTCCTTCAGGTTCAGCACATCAGTCATCTCATCACATTCCCACCACCACAGCCATTGACAGCTCTACTTCCATTTCTAGTCAGAATTCTTCTCCTCTTAATTCACATCCTATGCAAACCTGAAGCAAGTCTGGCATCCATAAACCCAAGACTTATGCCACTGCCCTCCACGACTCCTCATCAAACCTTCAGAATTATGAACCTAAGAATGTGTCTCAAGCTTTGAATTGTCCTCACTGGAAACAAGCTATGGCTGAGGAAATTAAAGGCCTCATCAAAAATGGTACCTGGACTCTTGTTCATCCTCCACCTAACATCAAACCTATTGGCTGCAAGTGGATCTTTCGCATCAAGAGACAACCAAATGGCACAATTCAAAAGTATAAGGCTAGACTTGTTGCTAAGGGTTTTCAACAAAGAGAAGGTTTTGACTTCAGTGAAGTTTTTAGCCCTGTCATCAAGCCATCTACAATTCGACTCATACTCTCCATTGCCCTTACAAATGGCTGGATCATAAGACAGTTTGATTTTAACAATGCCTTCCTTTGCGGCACCTTACAAGAAGATGTCTTCATGCAGCAACCTGATGGAGTTCCTAGTCACAATTCTCATCTTGTATGCAAGCTGAATAAAGCCCTTTATGGCCTCAAACAGGCTCCTCGTGCTTGGTTCAATACTCTCAACCTTACATTATAAAAGTTTGGTTTCAACAGCACAAAATCTGATCCTTCATTGTTCACCCGATTTACTTCCACAACAACCACCTACATCCTTGTGTATGTTGATGACATTTTGATCACCGGAAACAACTCTGAAATCTCCTCTCTTATATCTAAACTTAATAGCATCTTCTCCCTCAAAGATCTTGGACACCTTTATTACTTTCTTGGCTTAGAAGCTGTCTACACCTCTCCCACAACCATTCACCTTAGCCAAACTAAATACATTACTGATCTTTGGAAAAAGAAAAAATGAATTCTGGAAAATCCATGCCCACTCCAATGCTCACAGGTCAGAAATTATCCATGGAAGGTGACACTGCCTTCTCAGATCCCACTTTGTATAGATCTATAGTTGGTGGACTTCAATATGCCACTATCACTAGACCAGATCTTTCATATACTGTCAACAAAGTAAGCCAATTCATGCATAAACCTCTTGAAGTTCACTGGAAAGCTGTCAAAAGAATTCTAAGGTATCTAGCTGGAACCAAAACACATGGCCTCATCTTTCATCAGTCCAAGGACCTTCGGTTACTTGCTTTTTGTGATTCTGATTGGGGGTCTGATATAGATGATCGAAAGTCTACCAGTGGTTTCTGTGTATATCTTGGTTCGAACCTTATATCATGGTCAAGCAAAAAGCAGCATGTCGTATCTCGATCCAGCACAGAAGCTGAGTTTCGCAGCTTGGCATCCACCTTAGCAGAAATTACTTGGTTACAATCACTCCTGTATGAGCTTCGCATTCCATGTACTGCACTTCCAACAGTCTTCTGTGATAATGTCAGCACTGTTATGCTCGCAGCAAATCCAGTTCTTCATAATCGTACAAAACACTTCGAATTGGACCTTTACTTTGTAAAGGATCGGGTAATCCAAAAGCAAGTCTTTGTGCAACACATTCCTGGAACAAAATAGATTGCAGACCTCTTCACCAAGCCCATATCCGCTGCCACTTTTCTGTTTTTTAGGAACAAACTCAGAGTCTGCCCATTGCCACTAAGTTTGAGGGGGGATGATAGATAGTGATTGTTATTTCTGTTATTTACTTTTCCCTCTTTTCCTAACTGCTATATATAGCAGCACTTGTATCCCTTTGCAACATATCAATATACAATAATAATTCATTCAGTCTTCTTTTCGTTTTCTGTTTTCCTCTTCACGCCGTGTGTGATTTCTTCTTTAAGCATCAAGATCTGATACCTCACACTCCAGTGAGACCATTAAAGAGGTTCAGCATAATTTGACAATAATAGCATTTTTTAATATAATTTATGATAAAATAAAATACATAAAGTTGGAATAAAAATTAATTTATATTACAGGATAAAATTATAAGCAAATGTTTATAAAAAGAAATTATAAGCAAATAAAAAGTTTTGATCATGCCTCTTTATTAAGAACTTTAACCAATAATTGATCAAACGGTGTATTACCGTATTTTGATCATTTTTATAATTTGAGAGTAATTGATTGCAATTGAGTGAAAAACTCAAGATGTAACAGTTCCCAATATTCATTTACGATGTCGTTTAAGGAGACAGAATAGGTATACACATAACAGAGAAAGATAATGGGTTCTATTCTATCTTCTATCGATATATAACCACACGGTGCGGCGCTGCACCCTAGTGGTCAATTTCTTACAAACAAAGCTGAATTCCAATAGCTATTTCCTCATAAGAATAAAAGGGTTTTGAGTTTCTTGTGATTGTATGAACCGTTGAGGTATCCATGGATCTCATAGTCTTCGGGATATATTCCAAAATACAGAAAACCCCGCTTCGCTATATATATATGTTGACGCGATTGATTACTTTGGAATATATCCGAATACTATGAGATCCGTGGGAGCCAATCCATCCAACTATTTCTCTTATGGATTGAAGATATGATATGATAACTTTGTGGTACAGGATTACTACTATCATAATATTTTCATATGCATCTTTTTGTTTAAGATTACAACTTTGTATGTTTAAAATAACTGATAAACTATTTCTCTTGGGATGTCTAAATGTGTGAAATCTTATCTGTATTGTTGCTGTGTCTGTGTCTCCTCATATTTCCCCTTACTTCAAATCAGACTTGACTCAGATTCATATGCTGGTTCATTTTTCATCTAAATTTGCTGTACTTTTTCTTTTGTTTGCATTGTTGTATCCCTAATTTTTTCTGCTACTGATTATTATTGGGTGTTATAATTCTGCTATGTGAATGGTAATATTGTATTTGTGTTGCTCTATGATAATTTTACAAATATTCTTCTTCTTTTCTTTTTTTTAATAAAATGATGGCACTGAGATTCATGGGAAGACAAACAGAGATGAAAATTGAGCCTCATTGCTGACGGGTATGAGCCATAACACACCACATACAACAAGTCTGCAACATGGACCTATGTGCTCTTGTGAACGGTAACTTGGAGTTCCTTTGTCTTCCTTGGTCCAATGAAGCATTAATGAAAACAATTATTATTAATGAATTTTTGGTGAATGATGAAAGTTTCTGACCTTAAGCAATTTCTTTGTTCAGTATGAAGTCATGTAAAAGATATCTAGGTTATGAAACTATGATTGTTTCCATTTGACAGATAATAGGCCCGTATGCTATCCCATGGCCCATAACTTAAAAGTTGAAGGTCCATGAGGAACCATAAATTTTGAAGTGTCTTAATAACTTATGAAAAACAAGTAAAATGAAAAGAAAATTGTCCCGATTTGATTATCATATTATTTTTAGAATGAGTTTAAATATCTTTATTTATGATGCAAAACCCCTTATGTATAGCAATAACACCAAAACACGAAATGATGGTAGTTGCTAAGTGAAAAGAAAATGTCTCGATTCGATTTTCAAAAAATCAAAACTTAAGAATACATAATTAGAGAGCCGGCTTAAATAGCCAAAATTTGTGAAAAGAGATAATCTCTCAGAAAATTTACTTAACTCAAAAATAAATAAATAATAATAATTTAGGAACAACTGTGTCTGTGTCTAACCTCCTTAAACTATGACTCATTTACAAATAGTCACATAAAATATTAAATATTTATATTCAATCTCTCAATCAAAGCCATTATCAAAATAAAATTTCTAACAACTTGAAAAATCACATAACCTTTACATGACAATTTTATGACATGGCAAAATTTACTATCATGCGTATGATTGATGTTTTAGTGCCTGGGTTTATTGTTCCTGTCGTGAGACAAAATTATTTTCTTTGAATTAAAATAATGTTATTTTGAGATTGAAGATTTTTTTTTTTGAATTTATTTGGGACTATGTTAATATTTATTATGAGAAATCTTTTTCCTCAAAAACGACGCGAAGGTCACAAAATATTATTTCCCATTATAGGAGAAACAATAAATCTTTATTATTTTATTTTTATTTCTTTTACCTAATTAGTTAATTTTCAGATATAAATAATATATACAAAGAAAAAAGGGAAAGAAAATGAGATTTTCAAATAAATTAAATTTGAGTGGCTCCAGTGAAACCATTAAAGGCGTTCAGCATAATTTCATTAATTTTTTTTTTGTACGAAGCATAATTTCATTAATTTGACAATAACATATTATAGACATTGTTTTTTACTTTTTAATATAATTTATGGTAAAATAAAAGGGTACATAAAATTATAATAAAAATTAAATGATATGATCGGATAAAATTATAAACAAATGAAAATTTTTTGATTATGCAAGGTCATTTCTTTATTAATAACTTTAACGAATAATTGATCAAATCGTGAAAATCGAGAGTAATTGATTGCAAATGAGAGAAAATTTAGAGATGTTATTGTTAATGCACTTTTCTATTATTCATGTACGACGTCGTTTAAGGAGACAGATTAGGGATGCACATATACAGAGAAAGATAGTGGGTTCTATCGATTTATAAACCACACGGTGCGGCGCTGACCCTTTGTGATCAATTTCAAAGAAACAAAGCTGAATTCCAACAGTTATTTCCTCATAAGAATAAAGGGTTTTGAGTTTGTTGTGATCATAAGAAAAGTTTAGGTATCCATGGTTGGATCAATTGACTCTGGCATGGATATCATAGTTTTCGGGATATATTCCAAAATACAGAAAACCCCGCTTCAGTATATTTATGTTGAAGCGATTGATTATTTTGGAATATATCCGAAAACTATGAGATCCATTCTCTTATGGATTGAAGATATGATAATTTTGTGTTACAGGATAAGACAGGTGCAACTCACGAGGTATTTTATGGTACCCTACCTGAGGTAAATTTCAAATGTTTGTTGGTTGCTAATTTTATTATTAATGTTTGATAATTCATTAAATATTTGATTAATGTTGTTACAGGAACCCTTTTTTGTTTCTTGATATCAGTTGGGACCTTTTATCCACTGATGGTTTTTTATTGTATGTTTGAATTAACTGCTAAACTCTTTTCTCTTGTGATGTTTAAATGTGTTAATTCTTATCGTGTATGTCTGTGTCAACTCATATTTTCTCCTGCTTCAAATCAGACTTGACTCAGATTCATATGGTGGTTCATTTCTCATCTAAATTTTCTGTATATGCTCCCTTGTTTGCATTGTTGTATCCCTAACTTTTTTCTGCTGACAATCTGAGATGAAGATTGAGCCACATGCTGACTGTGGCATGAGCCATAACACACCACATACAACAAGTCTGCAACATGACAGGGACCATTGGATCACCATCCCAAAAGCTAGCTCAAAGGGTGGGAGTGCCCCAGGCCTTATAAATTCCACACTAGTTGCCTACACACAATCAACTTGGGACTCTTAACATTGCCACCCCCTTAAGGCCGACGTCCACAACGGCTTTCACTCTGAGCTGATAGTAGCCCTTTCCCCCTTTCGGTGGCTTCACCCACCTATCATGTAGCCCTTTCCGCGATCCAACTCTCAACGAAAAAGCACCAAATTATAGGGACCCATGGGATCACCAACCCAAAAGCTTCAAAAGGTAGGAGTGCCCAAAGGCCTTTTAAATCCCACACTAGTTGCCTACATTATCAACGTGAGACTCCTAACTATAGCCCTATGTGCTTATGTGAATGGTAACTTGGATTTCCTTTGTCCTCCTTAGTCCAATGAAGGCTTAATGAAAACAATTATTATTATTGAATTTTTGGCCAATGATGAAAGTTTCTGACCTTGAGCTATTTTTATGTTCAGTATGAAGTCATGTTTTATGGTGTTTCCTGCTCAAAAGATGTAGCTCAACATAGAGGAAGCATAAGTTTAAGGAAATTGTTTGATAATTGGAATTTCAAGTAGAGTCATATTGTCAGAATATAGATCTCAGAATAACCCCTGTGAATCCCATGAATAAGTAAGAGAATGAATTTTACTCTCATATTCCCTGTAAATGGTATATACAGATGCCACGTTAAAACTTTACACTACAGTGTGTGGAAGGCTCAGCAGTGGGAAGCAATGAAGAACCTGACAGACTTTACCCTACAGAGAACATTGAAATAGCAAATATAATATCAGGAGAATTAATTCTTAGATGATTTTGCTGCTGATTTTAAGACTGCTGATCTGAACGCGTTAGTTCCTATGGCTGCAGCCATACTGCTTCTGCTTTTGCCTTGTCTGACAATTTTCTCATTCCAATGTACTATGTTGATGTTGAATTTACCCAACATCTCAGTTCTGATGAAAACAAAGCGTTTGATCCAAGTGTAGAAGCTAATTTACATTCTATTGAAGTAACAGAAAGGGACCAAGAATCTAGATTATAGATCTCTTCCTGTTTCACTGGGAGTCTCTTCTGTGGATCCTCCTCAGATTTCAAGTAAGGAACCGGTTTCACCCAAAGCTGCATCAATTACTTCCAGTCTAGATGATGCACTTGCCAGAGGAAACATCTACTTTGATGAATCCAAATGTTCTATTACGGCCACAGGAAGAAATTTTTTTCCCTCCACACCGTGCAAAGTTTTATTCAAAGTGGGAGTAAGTTTTATTCAAAGTTTTATTCAAAGTCTGATTCATGGACGGAGACAATTTGATTATGTAAGTTTTGTACTACTTGCTTGTTAATGTGTAATATGATGTGTTAATTGCTGCTAATCTTAGAGTGGCATTATCCTTTTCCGGGAGTCTGGTGAATGAAAAAAAGGCCCTCCTTCCTGACGCTTCGGCTGGAAATATGATCAGAAAACTTGTCCCACTGGGGTTAACGTTCATATAAAACTCTAACCATTGTGTGCCTAATTGACAGTGTATGATTCATGTCTCATCAATAAAATTGTTTAAAAGGAAAAAAGCATGTCACGCAAATGAAATTCACAAGCTTGCTTTTGGAAGGGAGGAGTTTTGTTGCCCTTCAAACTAATAATTTGAAATTGTTACTAGGAAAGGGAGATGGGAAATTATGTCTCTATAAGATGAACAAATTACACGCTGTTTATGTTGATGTAGCTACAATGGAGCCCCAGTCAAATTCAGGATATGGTGGAGAGAAAACTTGTGCGTATGAAGTAAATATGGGTTAACAGAATTTGAATGCTTGATAAAGAGAACGGGACACAAAAAATGGAATACATTTTCTATTACCCGAAAATGGAATCATGAGGATTATAAAATTTTCTCACTATATAAATACCTACTCAAAATATATCAAGGTCTAGGGTAGGGTTTTGTGGGGGATTATAACTTGGGATAGGCTTCTTTGTGCTTAGGCTTATGAATATTATATATATATATATATAGCATGTTGCAAGCTTTGGAGCACCATTATAAAACTTGTACATTTTCTATTACCCTAAAGGCTTGAAGTTTTTAAAAGTTCTACGGATCATGGAAACATGTTTATTTATTATAATATATTTCTTTACATTTTTTTAATAATCGAACAAATTAAAAAATAGAAATCTTAATATTCAATAGATCAAGCTAACTTCATACAGTTTTTTGGTGTTGGGGACACGGGATTGGATCCCGTGACATTGGGGCCTAACATGATGCGGTTGGTACATTAAAACTCGTACAAAATTATATACGGTGTTATCTCTATTTGAATAAATAAATAAATTAATGTTACTATATATATGTTTGATTTTAAATAATTTAAAAACAGAAGATAAGTTAATTTAATCATATATACTATGTAATAAAAACAAATCACATATATACAAGACAAAAATATAAACACACCAGAAAGAGGAATTTCAGAACTGCACAAATTAACCAGGTTTTCTACCTTTTTTTACGTCAACCCAGAAGGAGAAAAGAAAGAAAATATAAAGTTATTTGCACAAGAAAAGCAAGTACATGAATTTTACAAACAAATATTTTTCACATGAAACCAATAAAGAGAGGAAGAAAGAAATCTCCAATAAATAAAAAAAAAAAACCCCAACAAGGTATGCATTATCACCTTAAATACAATATTAGTAGTTCATTTACTTATTTAGCATCGCAGTACTTGAGAATGTTTTCGTTTTCCATAGTCGGCGATGAACAAAATTGAAAAAAGCTGACACGCAACCGAATGCACCAAATTAGTACAATGAGCTTGTCCATGAAAAGATGAAATGTTTGTGTTTCCTTGATGATTGGATATTCAATTGATGTACTACATAATATTATGATGCATTGATTAACAATAAGAGTACATCAGAATTCATGTCATCAAACTAGCCTGCCAAATTGAAGGCTCAAAATCAACATTTCGGAAATTTACAAAGAAGAGGAATTAGAGAAAATGAGAAATTAAATAGAGGGAAATAAATATAATGTCATGAAACAAAGAGAGAGTCATAGCCATAAAGCACCAGCATCTTTGAGCATAGGAACCAATTCACCAGAAATATGAGTAGCCATAAGACGATCCAATCCTCCAAACATTTTGCCACCTATAAACACAACCGGGAACTGCACTTTTCCCTGTTTACCATCAATTGCTTCCAATTCTCTAACAACACCCTCTTCATCTTTCTCTTCAACCTCATAAACAGCAGGGTTAACACCAAGACTCAGAAGTAGACGCTTCACCACATGGCTCATACAGCACCCGCGCCTCCCAAACACTATAACAGCGTTTTCAGAAACCATGTTGAGCACCATTGTTCTCTCAGATGCAGAAGGGTCTTTGGATGAAACAGAGAACGAAGGATTGTTGTTCTTCTTCTTATTGTTATTACTGCTACTATTGTTGTTGTTGTTGTTGTCAGAATCTGTGATTAATGGGTGTGGGGTGAAGTGGGTTGTGGGGGTGTGTAGAGGACCCCATGAACTATAAGGAATTGCTTGATGCATGATGGAGTTTTGAGTAAATGTTAGAAGAAAGAGAGAAAAAGATGTGTGGTTGTGAAGTGGGTGGGTTATGGTTGTGGTTATGGAGATATTGGAAGAGGGTGTGGAATATAAATGGTGTGATGAATTTGAAAGGGTCATTGCTCATTGCGTCAACGGGAATTAGGCAATTTTTGTCAAAGGAACGCGGTGGCATTGGGTCATGTTGGTAATGGCTGACGTTTTAGGTTGTGTCACTTTGCTCCTCTTTTTTTGTTTCTTGTTAACCTATTGATTTTGACGGCTCCCAACTTGTCCTGTTCCTCCATGTTTTTTTAATCTTAAATAATTTAAATGTTTCTTCTGTTTTCAATTCAATCTCAATCTTATCGCTGCTCGACGGTTTGATATGGATTTCTTCTCGCTTCATTAATTATCTTATTAACGTAATGGGTGAAACTCAATTGGTTCTTTCGTGTTGAATTAGTCGAGTGGATATGTGTTCGAATCTCGTTGAATGTATTTTTATTAGGGGCTGAATCTTTAGTCATCACTGACCCCGAACTCCGAATTAGTCCCATAGCTGGCTCAAAGAGTCGATGCCTTGAAAAAACTAGGGAAAACTAACTCGTCTCAAAAAAATAATTAGAATTGGGTAACTCAAAAAAAAAAAAGAGTTGTGCACCGCCAGATCATTTAAGTTGTATTTTAATTAGTTGATGTATATACTTTAATTTTAATTTTAATTTTTTGAGATTTTTTTACTGGTTCATCGATTAATAGATTAATCCAATTAAAGAAGACAGGACTATAAGAAGGGAAAAGTTCTCTCTACCCAAATTTTAATATAATACATATCCAAAAGGACCAAAACTCAAACTTAAAATCATTAATTAAGTTGAAACAAACACAATTGACACACATACTTGATGGTTGGTTACATTGTTTTTAATCTCACGGCAAAGGAGATATTTTATTTGCATCCTCATTTATCCACGTCATTTTCACATTTATTATATACATGATGGAATTGGACTTCTATTGATTTATTTAATGTTTTAAATAAACTATACTATCTCTTTGTTTATAAGGATGTTTAAATTATAATATTTTATTTATTTGAAGAGATTGCACTATAAATTAATGGCTTTAATGTTTGTATGGTAAATGTAGATAAATTATTCTCAAACTACGTTGTTTTGAGTTGAATAATTAAAAAATTATAATCAAAAGACTATTATAATCCTGAAATAAAATATAATTATAAAAAATACCTTGATTCTCGTCTTAAAATAACGTTATTTTGAGTTCAGTATGGATAAGTTATTTATGGTCACCATGTAAAAAACTAACCGTAAATTAATATGTGCTATTCTTTAGTTGAATCTTTCATGGACAGTTTTATGCAACTCTCAGCGTCCAGATAAGTTTTGAATTTATATTATCGGGACTTTAGAAAATGAAATAAATATTTGGAATGAGATTCAAAAATCGATAATAAATTAAGACGTCTAAAACTTAACTTCATCTTCTGAAGTCCTAAAATTAATAATAAGGTGCTCGAATATAAAGAGAAAAAATCTCTGAAAGAATTTATAGTTACTTATCATTATTAAGAGATTTATTTACATTGAAATAATTTGAAGTGTAGAACATTCTATTTCTTAAAAAATTGTAATTTTTAAAACAAAAAGGGCAAAATAATATAATTTGAGCGTCTTTCAAAAGAAGAAAATCCTAATTAAATTTCTTTTAACAAAATATATTTTCGCTTAATTTTTCATATGCAATTCAAATTTTTACCCGGACTTACGTATACTAAATGATGTGTTAAGATTGTTTTGCATTATGCAATATTTATATATTAATTGAAATTCTCTTCTAGAAATAAGAGTTTATATCTATTCAAAAAAAAAAAAATTCAATGCAAACTCAAAGTTTTGATCCGAAGCGTGTGCACTCTATAAAGGCTGTGAGCTTTGTTCTAAATAAAATTAAAACATGGTACACGTTTTTTTAGTTTTATAACATTAATTTTTTAAGGTTACTGGTAAGTGAGTATAAATCCAATCAATGCTTTGTTGAAAACCTAAAGATTCGAAAGAACATGGAGAAAGAGGAATACAGAAATGATATTTCGGATCTCTTGTGTAAAATCCACATGATTTTTGTATAAATTTTGTGCTTATCTTTTTCCTTATAAGTATTAAATAGGTGGAGTTCAATCAATGTTTGTGAATATATATAAAAAGAGAGACATAAAATTTTCATAAATTATGTGAAAATTATACATAAGAAAAAGGAAATAGACTGTGCAAAAAAGCTATATAAACTTCATTTGTATTTATTATGAACTTATCCAAGAGTTTAAATTTATGTAGTTGATTCTACATAGAATTAGTAAATCTGATTATACATCACTGACCCAAAAAAATAAAAAAAATCTCATTTTTGTATATAACAAATCCAATTCAAACTATATGATCCTTGCACAATCAACTAACCAAGAGGTAGCCGCAATCTTTTCTTGTATTTTTTTTTTTTTTTTTTTTGGCGGTGCCTTGTATCTTTTTTGGGTGCTTTGTTTCTTGTAGTGTCCTTCCTCATTTTTTTGACTTCGGCGTCACCTCTCTCTGTTTCTTTTTTTACTTTATATGTTTTCGTAATATTTTTTAATAAGTTTACTTAATTTTTTTAAAAATATATTTGAACAGTTCGATTTCAAAATCAACACACGTTATGATAAATATGAACTTTTTTATTTAAATTCTTGAAATTAATAGCACGCTTTAATTTTACGAAATAATACTTCTTTTAATTAAGAACAAAATTATATATTATCAATTATTTTTTTATAAATATTATATAATGTATATTTATTTATTCTCTTAACAAATTTAATATTTTTACTAAAATAGTAGGCGCGTGCAACCATTATATGATTGGATTGAACGAAAAAAAAAAACGAAATGAAAAAGAAAATGGTTGAGTACAAAAATTCGTTTCAAACTAGAAACGAGGATAAGCACATGACACACGCCGTGTCGTTGACGGGGAAAGCGAAAGGGCTGAAGCTGAGACAATCCTATGTCAGCAATAGGTTCCATGCCTTCCATGTGTCAACGAATGCTGTGAAGTTTCCTGACGTCAGCATTTTGCTAACAACCAAACCAGCCACGTAACCAGCCATGCTTCCAGAATCATCACGTCATGGCTGCGTTCGAATCAAAGTAATGCACAGTTCCACTTCTTAAAGAATGTTTGGTACCATCAAATATTAATGTTAATTAAAAAATTAGTCATGTATCATTCAATTAAAATGAAGGATTTTTTTTTACCAAAAAAAAAAATGAAGGATTTTTTTTTTCAGTTTTGGTATAGGATTCGTTTACAAGTTTTTTTTTGCAAATTACACTAAGTACGACCGGTCGTACACTCCATGATTAAAGTATGATCGGTCGTATTTAAAGTAATTTGTAAGAGTTTGTAAACAAAAAAGTTTATAAACATAACTTACCCCTTCAATTTTATATATAAAAAATATGAATATTGACCGGGAGTGAAATATAAGGCACAAGGATTAATTGAAATATTTTGTTATCTCATTAGACATTTTCCCATTATGAAATGAGCTACGTACGATGTACAGTGTGAATGATTTCTTGTTTCCCACCCTTAAAATTCCTTTGTTTACTTAATAAATAGTAATATTATATCAAAAGATTAGGGGAAAAATATTTTTTATTTTAAATGACATAAAGTTATGTCATTTTAAGAAAGAGATAGATACAAAATATTATTTTTTTATTTAAAATGTAAATTAAAAAAAATCACTCACTTTCTCCTCCATAATTTTCATTCTTTGTGTCTATCTCTCTCCTAAAATGACATAATTTATGTCATTTAACATGACAAATATCAAACTCAAATATCAGTAAGTATTAATGTAAAGCTTTTTCATTTACATATCGATTAAGTTCTTCAAAGTCGGAAAAACGAAAGCAGCAGGCTTGACATCAAAGTTTTGCATAATAGGATTGTAATTAAATATTTAATAAATTTATATATTCGAGTGTATTGATAGATCAACGTTAATAACGAGCGCAAGCCATGACACATGCTGTGCATCCATTGTTCCAGGACGGTATATATCATCACAAGTGATGTTTGATTTCTTTCGTTACGATAGCAAATACGCTGTACCTGAACTCATCAAACCAATCAAAAAATATTCATTTTTGGCTAGGCTAAATATATAGTGTATATCTGAAATCCACGTCGCACATAATATAGTATAACGTAAATTTATTAAAATTTAATACGTCAAAGCATGACGTGGTACAATTATCAAATATATCAAATGAATTCCCAATTGGCCAATATCTCCATACATTGACAGCTTAAAAAAGAAAGAAAGAAAAAACAATTGAAAAATTAATAATTGAAACTTTCTTATGTGACGTTTTAGGTTGAATATGAAATGAATCAAACAAAACAAGAAGCGCCATCAGGTTTTTAATATTGTATTTTTTGCTTATCAGAATCTTGATGATGTCGATTCTGTATTAATTTACTAGTAACAACTATCGTTTAGCAGATATGATGGAGCCCATTATGGCATTATCATAATATAATACAAAAGTGATTGTGAAAACAGATCCATGCCGTATGTCTATGAGTTTATATGAATAAAAAAACCTATTGTAAGAAATATGAAAACAAAAAAAAAATGTTCACATATAAATATGAATACTACATTATATTACTAAAAAAATATATATATAACAATGTGAATGGAAACCATGGATCAGACCATGGGGCAGCGCCAATGGTATTTTTAGGATTTACAATCAGGATATGCTTAACTTAAAGAAGCATCCTCCACGTATACTAGAGCACAAAAAACCGTGATAAATCTCGATATTTTATTAAAAGATGCATGGACTAAGCAAGCATATCGCATATTTTGTAGCAAAAGTTTAACCTCAAATCTGAATTGCCAAGGTTGCTCCTTCAGCAACGTTATCAAAACTGATCGGTGATTGATCCGGGTGAGGTATTGGTGAAGATCTTCTAATTATTATAGAAAGTATATTTTGATAATAACAAAGGGTTTATAAGAAGTCTCAAATTGAAGATGGAGCTTGTAAGAACCCGCACCGTTATATTAGGAATCTTAATAATTTAATTATCAGTTTAAGAAATTATTATTATAAGGGCCTAATAATGCTGAAAGTCATTTTTTGCGAAAAGTGCAGATATCGATTCTGCTTCACGATATAAATGTGTACTGATGAAGAATCCCGAAAAACTATAATAAGTACGTGAATATTTTTAGAAAAATACCTAGGTCGAGTATATCAAGTTGTGAGTCAAAATAATGAGTGCTGACGTTAGAACTAACATCGGCTACGTATAAAACGCGTATCGGCAAAGTGCTGCGGAAATTATAATAAAAATATGATAAATCCTAGAAAGATGGCTAGGTTCAGACTATGAAGTTTGAGATTAAAATAATTAGCGGAGCTATTAGTGCTAATATCGACGGATTAAACTTTATGCGCATATAAATAGACATAGCACAGATTTTTAGGGCATTTGATACCCTCCTACGTGCCTCCTTGATGCAGCATTTTCTGCCACCTTCCTCCATTGTTCTCCTTGCGAGAAAAATCCCTTAAGGCACCACATTTTCTATAGATTCTTCATATCTAACCTTCTATACACTTGAAAGCAACCTTGGGGTGGGAGAAAAATGAGTTTTTGAGAGTGTGAGTGGCTGTGTGTTCTGAGTTGGGGCTGTCCACCTTGGTTGGGTGTTGTGGGAGCCAATTACTTGTTATTTAAAGCTTCAAGAAGCCATCTTTTGTGTAGAGGACCAAGCTTGAGGAACCATTTTCGTAGTCTTGTGAACTCAGAACCATAGAGCTGTGTAGGAAGCTCCAAGATCACTCTTTTACTCTATTTTGAGCCTTTGGATAAGGACCACTACTATAACACCTCATATATTTAAATGTGTATTTTAATATTATAATGTGAAATGAAAGTTGATGGATTAGTGAAAATCCAAGGATTATGGCCAAAGTGGGCAAAAAGGGCAAAATGGTAATTTGCCAACCGTGTGTTCTGAGGCTTAAATACTGAGTTAGAGATTTCAAATGACAAAAGTAATGCTGGAAATGGAATCAGGGCGGAAAATCGAGTGAATAGGCAAATTTGAGAAAAATCGATGAATAGTGATTTTTAAGTGTTGAAATACTGTGGCGTGAGTGTACCGATAGGTGTGAAATTTTTATCAATATTTTGGAGAAATAAAAATATGTCATGGACTGGAATAATATGTAGATTAAGAATTTATGATCGGAAATTTTATTGGGATTAAAGTCAGATCGCGTGTGGGACCCGTGTAACCGAAGTCACTTGGCCCCACCCTCTTTTTCTTCTTTCTTCCTTCTCTTTTCTTCTCCTCATTCGCGCGCCCTTCCCCGTAAGAACCCCAAAACACCATTTTCTTCACATTTCCCATTTCTTCATTTCTTCACCGAATCGCTTGATTTTGGTGTCGAAATCTATTGTAAACAACCTTCCAAAGCCATTGGTAACACTTAGAACCCTTGAACCCACCTCCTTGCTGCGTTTTTGACAAAAATCAGATCCGACCCACTTGGGTTTTTGGAGTTTTCTTGGAGTTTTGATCTTCTAATGGTTTAGTGAAGCCTTGGTGGTGAACATACAACACATTGTGAGTATATTTGTGGTATTTTTATGGTTGATTTCATAGATCTAGGAATTTATGTTCTAAGCTTTGATTTTAGATGTGCGATGATAGAGAGCCCAAATGGAAAAATGCTATTAGATGAAAAGGCCTTAGAATCATGCTTGTAAGCTAGAAATGCTATGTTAAATTTTGGTGAAAAAGATAGGTTTTTAACTTAGGAAAAATTGAGGGATTTTCATGAAAAATGAGTTTTGGCGTAATTTGGATTTGATGATTGTTGTAGGGTGCCTCACACGGACGTGGTTGTGAAAAGTTGATTGGGAGCATACGTTTGGAACGGATTGCTCGTATTGAGGTAAACTCTTGGAACTTGGGTTTAATCCCTAGTGTGCTCCACCACACCTAGAGGAAGGTTGTGGTTGGATTATGTGGTTATGACATGATGTGATTGTGTGCTTGTATGCATATTGCTTGTATTGTGTGAAAATTGTTTGGTCACTGGCCAGTTGACGTGTGGAGTTTGGACATCCGCTGGGTTCGTCCTTGTGAGAATGCCAGTCGGGTTTTGCCGTGGAGTCGACTCTGGGAGCGGCGCCAGGATGATCCAAACGTGGGACATCCGCCGGATAGGGCTCATGAGGAGTTCCGGTTGGGTATTGCCATGGAGTCTTCTCAACCATGGGAGAGGCGCCAGGATTGTCTCGGGAGTTATATGATGGAGTCCTTGAACATGAATCCATGCGTGGATGTTCTTGGGTGTCTCCAGTTGGATGGTGATATTGTATTGCTTGCATATTACATGATGTCATTTTTATACATTTTAGTGAGCCATGGAGTGGAGAGAGCCTCTAGCTCCATTGGTTTACTGAGATATATCCGTATATCTCACCCCGTGTTTGGGGGACCACATTTCAGGTCACTATGAGCCGGGAGGAGCTTCGGGCAAGAAGCCCGTATAGTGGACATTGGATTGGCATGCGGTGCATTGGGATTGCATGACATTTTGGAGGAGTTATGGAGTGCACATAGCATACCATTAGTGTTTTGAGACTTAGGTCATGAACATATTGCATGATGTTATTTCCATGCTTTTGTTAGTGTTCATGATTATATGCTAAGTCTTGTTTATGTTTCATTATTCATGGCATGGATAACTGTATATTTTGAGTGAGCATGGGACTTGTCCATTGCCACATTCATAGCCTTGAAGTCTTGGTATTCATGTTGTAAAAATGGTCCATATTTGTATGTAAATGGCCATTATTTGAGGACTTTGTAAATGATGCATGTTTTAAGGAAAATGCATGATGGAAGGGCCTAGAGCCTACATTAGGACATGATTATGTGTTGTGTGGAGTACCAAGGGGTTAGGGATGGATTACACAACCTTTTTGGGGCTTAAAATGCTGTAATATGTCATTTTGCTGCATAGTAATCGATTACCCAAGGCATGGTAATCGATTACCATGCAACAGGGGACGAAAAATTGGCTACTGTCTTCACTGGTAATCGATTACTGGCCTTTGGTAATCGATTACCATGTGAGGTAATCGATTACCCAAAGTTGGTAATCGATTACCAGAACAGAGGATTGAGAAATTTAGCTACTGCCTCATTTTTGACAGGTGGTAATCGATTACCACCCACTGGTAATCGATTACCACAGTGTAATTTTCGAAAATTCAGGTTTTTCTAGACTAAAAGAAAGGGGCTTAACTTGATGGGTAGAACTCCAAATGATACGTGGTTTGAAACCACGCGTAGACAACGTAAAGGACTATAACTTGGTAAAAGGTGAGAGTAAGATGGTGAGTTTAAATGAATGGAATAAAAAGAAGGGTGAATGATGTTAGCAAAAATGTATGCTTCCGCAAATTGCTTTTACAATTATAGTGTGGTTTTAATTGATTACGGAAAATGTATTGATGTAAGAAAAGGAATATGTGAAAAGAAAAAAAAAATTGCCCGTAATTTAATTAACCCAATCACTGTGATTGTAACTGCGCTTAATATCATAATCAATGTTAACAACACCGGTGTACAACGGGCTGTTACATTTTATGGTATCAGAGCAGTTTTGTTTAGGGAACTCTGATTGTTTGTGTATGTTGTATCTTGTGTGCCATAGCTATCTGTGAACTATTTATGATTAATGTATATGTGATTCCTCAGTGTGGGTCTGATCAACTCATTCCTTTGTGTTACATGTACAGATATCATGAGTAGGGCACGAGGTCGCCGTGGGGCACGTGGTGCAGGTCCTTTGCCACCGGATCCGGTCACTGCAGTCCTGAATGCTCTGCAGGCGGAGACGGCTGCAAATAGAAATATGACTGAGAACCTGATGAAAACTAATCAGGATATGATGCAGGCCTTTATGGCTGAGATGAGGGCCGAAAGAGCTCGTCCTAGGAGGGATAATTCACCTCCACATACGGCTACGGTGACTCCTACACCGACGCCATCTGTTACTCCTCAACAGGGGGGGAGTGGGGCTAGTCACCACACTGGTGAGGCTAGTCGTCATACTACTACTGACCCTAGTTATGTTCCTGATCCGTCATCGGTTGCCCAATCTACTGGGGCTGCGGGGCAGGTTATTGATAATGCTGACGATGAGCGTAGGCTCATATCCTTTAGGAAACATAAGCCACCCGCATTTCTGGGGTCAAGGGACCCAAAGGAGGTCACTGCTTGGTTGAGGGGTATGGATAAGATTTTTCAAGTTATGAGATGCCAAGATCCACAAAAGTTATTGTATTCGGTTTATATGCTGGAGGGTGATGCCCAAGAGTGGTGGGACAATGTGTCTCGCCCATATGTTATTCAGGGTGAGGTTCTTACTTGGACTTTGTTCGAAGGTCTGTTTCATGAAGAATACTTTCCCCGCGACGTTCGGGAGGCAAAGCAAGGTGAATTTGATAATTTGGTACAGGGAGTCATGACTGTGGATGCCTATGTGGCAAAATTTAATGAACTTGTCAAGTTTGCTAATTATGGAGGTACTCTACCTACTCCGGAATTCTTGTCAGCTAAATTTCAAAGAGGGCTGAGTGAGAAGATTGCTAAGAGGATGTCTAATACTGCGGTGAGAAACTTTGCTGATTTGGTGACCTAATGCAAGAGGGTCGAGACTGTTTATGGGCGGTATCCAAAATCGGATAAGGTAAAAGAGCAAGAAGTTAAGAGGACACCTGGTCCTTCTGGAAATACTAACAGAGGAGGTTTCAATAATAATAATAGAGGTAGGGGGTTGCATGTGAGGCAGCCTCCTGGTCAGTTCAAGAGGGGTGGAAATACTGGTGGTGGTGGTGCTTCGAACAGATATTTTACCCCACAATGTGGGAAGTGTGGGAAATACCACAAAGGTGTATGTGGTGCTGGTTCGTCGAACTGTTTTAGATGTGGTCAGAGTGGCCACTTTGCGAGAAATTGTCCATCTTCTTCGGGGCAGGCTGCGAATCTGCAGGCCTTGCCAGCAGCTACTACTACTGCTACTCCTATTGCTGTTGTTCCTACTGTGGGACGAGTTTATACTACAAATGCGCAACGTACTGAAAAGGCTCCGAATTTGGTAAAAGGTATAATTTTCCTATCTAATGTTGATTTGTCTGTATTATTTGATTCGGGAGCAACACATTCATTTGTGGCAGACTATGTGGCTAAGGCGTTGGATTTAAAGGTAACACGGATGGTTCCTCCGATGCGTATTACTACCGCTACAGGAGAGGTTAGTGAATCGTCTTGGATTTGTGAAGATGTGAAGTTCACTTATTTAGGCAGGGGTTATACCATTGATTTAATTATCTTACCCCTGGCCTCTGTCAATTTGATTTTGGGGATGGATTGGTTGTCTCGGAACTGCGCAATGATTGATTGCTACGGAAAGAGGTTGTTGCTATCTCACGAGAGGCCGTCTGTTTGTCCGTCTTTATATTTGTCTGTCAGTCAAACTGTGAAGGCCTTGAAGGCTGGAGATTTGGGTTATGTTCTGTTGGGCGGATTGGTAGGTGACAAAAAGGAGGAGATTTCTTCTATTCCAGTTGTTAATGAGTTTGAGGACGTATTTCCGGATGAGATACCGGAATTCCCGTCAGAGAGAGAGATTGAATCCTCGATTGATTTATTGCCTGGTGTGGGGCCGATCTCCTTGGCTCCATACCGGATGTCGCCACTTGAGTTGGCTGAGTTGAAGAAACACATTGAAGAATTATCTGCGAAGAATTTCATTAGGCCGAGTGTGTCTCCGTGGGGAGCACCGGTTATATTTGTAAAGAAAAAGGATGGTAGCATGAGATTGTGCACTGACTACCGACAGTTGAATAAAGTGACTATTAAGAACCGGTACCCATTACCGCGTATTGATGATTTATTAGATCAGTTGAGGGATGCCTGTGTGTTTTCGAAGATTGATCTCCGGTCCGGATATCACCAGATTCGGATTAAACCGAAGGATGTACCTAAAACAGCTTTCCGATCCAGATATGGACATTTTGAATATCAAGTGATTCCTTTTGGGCTTACTAATGCCCCTGCGGTGTTCATGGATTATATGAACCGCATCTTTAAACCGTATTTGGACCAGTTCGTGATTGTATTTATTGATGACATTTTGATCTATTCTAAGAGTAAGGAAGAGCACATCGACCATTTGAGGACTGTGTTGCAGGTGTTAAAAGATAAGAAGCTTTATGCTAAACCGTCTAAGTGTGAATTCTGGTTGTCTGAGGTGCAATTTTTGGGTCATGTTATTTCTGCAAGTGGTGTTGCAGTGGATCCAAGCAAGATTGAAGCGGTGAGTGACTGGGAACGACCTAAGACTGTGACTGAGATTAGAAGTTTTCTGGGGCTTGCTGGCTATTATCGCCGATTTATACAGGGATTTTCTGCAATGGTTCTACCGTTGACCCGATTGACACGAAAGGATACTCCTTTTGTGTGGACCCAGGAATGTGAGGATTGTTTTCTGCTACTGAAAGAGAAATTGACCACTGCTCCGGTGTTGACTCTACCTGATCCGGAGGGTGAGTTTGTGCTATATTGTGATACTTCTAAGAAAGGTTTAGGGAGCGTGCTGATGCAGGAAGGAAAAGTGATTGCTTATGCGTCTAGGCAGTTGAGGCCACATGAAGAAAATTATCCGACGCACGACTTAGAATTGGCTGCTATTGTATTTGCCTTGAAAATCTGGAGGCACTTTCTGTATGGGATGAAATTTGCTGTGTTCAGCGACCATAAAAGCTTGAAATATTTATTTGATCAGAAGGAGCTGAATATGAGGCATCGTAGATGGGTTGAATTCTTGAAAGATTATGACTTTGAGCTGAAATACCACCCGGGAAAGGCCAATGTTGTGGCCGATGCATTAAGTAGGAAGTCGGTTAACTTATCTCACATGATGATGTGGGACAATGAAGTGATTGAGCAATTTCGTGACATGAAAATAACGGATTTCTTTGCAGGAAGAATGTGTGATATGGAGTTAACTCGAATTGAGAACGAGCTGCACGAGAAGATTAAAGAGACTCAAATCAGAAATGAAAGTATAAAGTATTTGAAAGGCCAGAGTGGCATATCTGTTAATGAACAGGGACTATTGTTATATCAGGGCAGGATTGTTGTGCCCAAGGAACTTGCTGAGGAAGTTATGACTGAGGCCCATAAGGGTCAATATGCTATCCACCCAGGTGCCACAAAGATGTACCAAGATTTGAAAGTTAAGTTCTGGTGGCCTGGGATGAAAAGGGATGTTGCCGAGTACGTGTCTAAGTGCTTGGTTTGTCAAAAAGTGAAAATAGAGCATCAGAAACCTGCTGGATTACTTCAGTCGCTGGATATACCTGAATGGAAATGGGAGAGTATCTCAATGGATTTCGTTGTTGGATTGCCGCGAACTCAAGCTGGTTATGATTCGATTTGGGTTATTGTGGACCGACTCACGAAGTCTGCACACTTTCTACCAGTACGAGTGGATTACACCACAGAGAAGTTGGCGACACTGTATGTAAAGGAGATTTTTAGACTCCATGGGATACCGATTAGCATTGTGAGTGATCGGGACCCAAAGTTTACTTCGCGTTTTTGGGGAGCTTTGTGTAAGAACCCGCACCGCCAATTAAGGTAATTAGTAAGTTAATTATGATAATTAGGAAATAATTCCATAATTGACCCTAATAATTATTAATGGGCTTAGATAATTATATTGAGTGAGTAAAAATGCTGAAAGTCGCTTTTCGGAAGAAAAGCGCAGATACCGGTTCTGCTACTCGGTATAAATGCGTACCGGAAAAGTATCCCGGAAAATTATAACGAATGCATGATAATTACTAGAATAATATGTAGGACTTGTAAAACAAGTTTCAAGTCAAAATGACGTAATCTGATGCCAGAACTGATACTGGCTATGGAAAAGCGCGTACCGGAAAGGTGCTCCGAAAAATAAAATAAAAATATGACAAATCTTAGAAGAATGCGTAGGTCTAGAATCCGAAGTTTGAGATCAAGATCTTTTACTTTGCGATTAAGGCTAATACTGTGCGTTAGTGGCTTGTGCCTATAAATAGGCACATTAGCACAAAACCCTAGGCATTTTTATTACACCTACGTGGGAACTTGTTGCTGCAGCTGCCACTTCTCTTCTTCTTCTTCTTCTTCTTCTTCCTTCTTCTTTCTTTAGCCAAGTGATCACCTTTCATGCTTGTTTAAACATTTGTGAAGGTGAGAGTAAACCTTGGGGCTGCATTGTGGCCATCATTCTGAGTTGAGAGGTAGTTAGTGAGCATGAGTTTGAAGCTTTAGTAATGGCTACTTTGTGGTAGTCATTGTGAGCTTCAAAGTGCCTTCTTGTGGTGCAAGAACCCACCTTGAAGTGCCATTTTCGTGCTCCTACTTAGGCTGAGTTTGAGGAACCTTGGGAGAGCTCCAAGAGCACAACTTGCCTCTGTTTTGAACTTTGGTAAGTTACCTCACTATGATCATGAGTCTATGATGCTTAAAGTTGATGTCTTGGCCATGTTTAATGAGTAAACAAGAGGGTATAAGGTATATGAACCTAAAATGAACTAAAGATGCATGCTTTAACGTTTACATGTATTAAAAGTTGGACCTTTGGGATGGATATTCACGAAATGCAGAAACTGCATTCTGTCGTGAGATATCCGGATATTTGTCGAACAGATATCCGGATATCAGTATCCGGATATGGTATCCGGATATTGATATCCGGATATGGGATCTGGGTATCCGGATATGACATATCCGGATATGTCCAGTGTGATATCCGGATATGACATATCCGGATATGCCCCTTCTGATATCCGGATATCCTGGGTTCTGCGCAGACAGTAGCTTTACTGTATGAACAGTAAGCTATGGGGTGTGTGTGGACCCTAGTTTAAGGAAGTTGGACTTCTATAATAAATGGACTAAGTCAGAATCATATGATTAAGGGCTTATGGCTTTGTGGGAAGCCTTAAGACGTAAAACGTAAAGGAAAGGCGTAGTCTTTAAGTTGTATGCTTGTGATGCATTTATATTGACTTGTTAATGGTCCATATCAGATTGTGATACTGCTGTTTGTGGACTAGTGAGTGGTTGGACTCTTGGCTTGGATAGCTAGCTTGCAAGGTAAGCTTTCGTGTCCTCGGTTTAGCCATTTTGATGTTCCACCATGTCCCATGGGGATGGGTTTATGCATGCTGTGTTACATGCTTTGATTATTTTGGAAATGCTGTTGAGCTGTTTATATGTAATGAGCTATTATGATATGCATGTGGTGTCCACCTAGACGGCAATCCTGAGTATGTAGTACATACAAGATGGAGAAGCATGTGGGTGAGGTGCAGGTAGTATCCATGTACTCATGTAGGCATAGACGTATTCCTACATTTCTCTGGCCAATAGATTTGAAAGCACACATGACATGAATAATTGCTGCATCGCATGATTTTAGAACTTATACTGTAATACTGTTTTAGAACTTATATTACACATGTAAGTGAGCTTGGGGTGGAGACTCCTTGAGGACCCCTTGTCTTACTGAGATTTCTTGTTAGAGATCTCACCCCACGTTTGGGGACGCTTATTTCAGGATCAGGTAATGTTGAGGGCTCAGGTGGCAGGAGGCCAGAGTTGAGCTGATTGATGATATGCTGACTGCTGTTATGCCATTTCTACTGTTGTTTATGTTTTCTGCTTTTATTATGCTGATTATGTTGAGACTATTTGTTGGGCATTGTCGCCTTATTTGGTGAGCATGGGGTTTGTCCATGCCACATGATTGTGTTATTGTCCTTTTATTTTTAATGTTGTAATTAATGTATCAGGATTTTGACCCAGGCTGCATGTGTAGTCCTGCGGTTCTAGATACACACTTTATAATTATCTATGAGGTATTCAGTTAGTTGTCTTGCAATTTACATACAGGCAGTATTTTTATGAAAATGACTAAGTAATCAAGTTGGTTAAGTTAATGACGTCATAATTGAATTAAAGAAAAAGTTATTCCGCATTTTAATTAAGCGTGGCTTAATACGATAGTGTGTTAACAATCCGGGTTAACTCGGGCTGTTACACTTTGCAGCAGGCTTTTGGCACTCAGCTTTGACTGAGCACTGCTTATCACCCGCAGACTGAGAGGACCATACAGACACTTGAGGATATGCTGAGAGCTTGCACATTGGAACAGGGTAATGCTTGGGATAAGTACTTACCACTGGTGGAATTTTCTTATAATAACAGTTTTCATTCCAGTCTGGGTATGGCACCATATGAGATTTTGTATGGCAGGAGGTGTCGTACGCCCACTTGTTGGACTGAGGTAGGCGATAAAGAAAGGTTTGGTCCGGATTTTGTGCAGGAAACAACAGTGCAAATTGAAATGATTAGAGAAAAGTTGAAACAGGCACAGAATCGGCAGAAAAGCTACTATGACAATAAGCACACACCGCTGGAATTTGAGGAAGGTGACCATGTTTTCGTACGTTTGTCGCCGGTCACAGGTGTTGGCCGTGCGTTGGGTGTGAGGAAGCTGAGTCCACGGTTTATTGGACCGTATTAGATTATGAAAAGAGTTGGATTAGTGGCCTATCAGTTCGCCTTACCCCCTCAGTTATCTAATTTACATGATGTTTTTCATGTGTCGCAGTTGCGACGTTATGTTCCGGATGAATCACATGTGGTGATACCAGATAATATTGAAATCTAGGAGAACTTGAAGACTCCCATTGGTCCTATTGCAGTTTTGGATCGCAGTGAAAAGCGATTGAGAAGTAAAGTGATTCCCATGCTGAAGATTCAGTGGGAAGGCCGCACACCTGAGGAGGCTACTTGGGAGCGGGAGGACGAGATTCTCTGGTTGTATCCTGAGTTAGCGAGCAGGTATGATTTAATTTTGCGGACAAAATTTCAAAAAGGTGGGGTGAATATAACACCTCATATATTTAAATGTGTATTTTAATATTATAATGTGAAATGAAAGTTGATGGATTAGTGAAAATCCAAGGATTATGGCCAAAGTGGGCAAAAAGGGCAAAATGGTAATTTGCCAACCGTGTGTTCTGAGGCTTAAATACTAAGTTAGAGATTTCAAATGACAAAAGTAATGCTGGAAATGGAATCAGGGCGGAAAATCGAGTGAATAGGCAAATTTGAGAAAAATCGATGAATAGTGATTTTTAAGTGTTGAAATACTGTGGCGTGAGTGTACCGATAGGTGTGAAATTTTTATCAATATTTTGGAGAAATAAAAATATGTCATGGACTCGAATAATATGTAGATTAAGAATTTATGATCGGAAATTTTATTGGGATTAAAGTCAGATCGCGTGTGGGACCCGTGTGACCGAAGTCACTTGGCCCCACCCTCTTTTTCTTCTTTCTTCCTTCTCTTTTCTTCTCCTCATTCGCGCGCCCTTCCCTGTAAGAACCCCAAAACACCATTTTCTTCACATTTCTCCCATTTCTTCATTTCTTCACCGAATCGCTTGATTTTGGTGTCGAAATCTATTGTAAACAACCTTCCAAAGCCATTGGTAACACTTAGAACCCTTGAACCCACCTCCTTGCTGCGTTTTTGACAAAAATCAGATCCGACCCACTTGGGTTTTTGGAGTTTTCTTGGAGTTTTGATCTTCTAATGGTTTAGTGAAGCCTTGGTGGTGAACATACAACACATTGTGAGTATATTTGTGGTATTTTTATGGTTGATTTCATAGATCTAGGAATTTATGTTCTAAGCTTTGATTTTAGATGTGCGATGATAGAGAGCCCAAATGGAAAAATGCTATTAGATGAAAAGGCCTTAGAATCATGCTTGTAAGCTAGAAATGCTATGTTAAATTTTGGTGAAAAAGATAGGTTTTTAACTTAGGAAAAATTGAGGGATTTTCATGAAAAATGAGTTTTGGCGTAATTTGGATTTGATGATTGTTGTAGGGTGCCTCACACGGACGTGGTTGTGAAAAGTTGATTGGGAGCATACGTTTGGAACGGATTGCTCGTATTGAGGTAAACTCTTGGAACTTGGGTTTAATCCCTAGTGTGCTCCACCACACCTAGAGGAAGGTTGTGGTTGGATTATGTGGTTATGACATGATGTGATTGTGTGCTTGTATGCATATTGCTTGTATTGTGTGAAAATTGTTTGGTCACTGGCCAGTTGACGTGTGGAGTTTGGACATCCGCTGGGTTCGTCCTTGTGAGAATGCCAGTCGGGTTTTGCCGTGGAGTCGACTCTGGGAGCGGCACCAGGATGATCCAAACGTGGGACATCCGCCGGATAGGGCTCATGAGGAGTTCCGGTTGGGTATTGCCATGGAGTCTTCTCAACCATGGGAGAGGCGCCAGGATTGTCTCGGGAGTTATATGATGGAGTCCTTGAACATGAATCCATGCGTGGATGTTCTTGGGTGTCTCCAGTTGGATGGTGATATTGTATTGCTTGCATATTACATGATGTCATTTTTATACATTTTAGTGAGCCATGGAGTGGAGAGAGCCTCTAGCTCCATTGGTTTACTGAGATATATCCGTATATCTCACCCCGTGTTTGGGGGACCACATTTCAGGTCACTATGAGCTGGGAGGAGCTTCGGGCAAGAAGCCCGTATAGTGGACATTGGATTTGGCATGCGGTGCATTGGGATTGCATGACATTTTGGAGGAGTTATGGAGTGCACATAGCATACCATTAGTGTTTTGAGACTTAGGTCATGAACATATTGCATGATGTTATTTCCATGCTTTTGTTAGTGTTCATGATTATATGCTAAGTCTTGTTTATGTTTCATTATTCATGGCATGGATAACTGTATATTTTGAGTGAGCATGGGACTTGTCCATTGCCACATTCATAGCCTTGAAGTCTTGGTATTCATGTTGTAAAAATGGTCCATATTTGTATGTAAATGACCATTATTTGAGGACTTTGTAAATGATGCATGTTTTAAGGAAAATGCATGATGGAAGGGCCTAGAGCCTACATTAGGACATGATTATGTGTTGTGTGGAGTACCAAGGGGTTAGGGATGGATTACACAACCTTTTTGGGGCTTAAAATGCTGTAATTTGTCATTTTGCTGCATAGTAATCGATTACCCAAGGCATGGTAATCGATTACCATGCAACAGGGGACGAAAAATTGGCTACTGTCTTCACTGGTAATCGATTACTGGCCTTTGGTAATCGATTACCATGTGAGGTAATCGATTACCCAAAGTTGGTAATCGATTACCAGAACAGAGGATTGAGAAATTTAGCTACTGCCTCATTTTTGACAGGTGGTAATCGATTACCACCCACTGGTAATCGATTACCACAGTGTAATTTTCGAAAATTCAGGTTTTTCTAGACTAAAAGAAAGGGGCTTAACTTGATGGGTAGAACTCCAAATGATACGTGGTTTGAAACCACGCGTAGACAATGTAAAGGACTATAACTTGGTAAAAGGTGAGAGTAAGATGGTGAGTTTAAATGAATGGAATAAAAAGAAGGGTGAATGATGTTAGCAAAAATGTATGCTTCCGCAAATTGCTTTTACAATTATAGTGTGGTTTTAATTGATTACGGAAAATGTATTGATGTAAGAAAAGGAATATGTGAAAAGAAAAAAAAAATTTCCCGTAATTTAATTAACCCAATCACTGTGATTGTAACTGCGCTTAATATCATAATCAATGTTAACAATACCGGTGTACAACGGGCTGTTACAACTACCTTTGCTCTTAATTTTCTATAGAAATAATGAACCTTACTACAAAAAAACTGGCATTTAGCAGCGGTTCATTTTTGGTATACGCGACAGTTACAACCGCCACTACTTACAAAAATGCATTTAGCGGCGGTTGTAACCATCGCGTATACCAAGAATGAACCGCTGCAAAATGCCTGTTTTTTTTTTGTATTAGCTTGATGCATGTAATAAGTGGAAGTTGATAACTTAAGGGTTGGTAAGGTATAACACACCTAAAAATGCATGCATGAACGTTTGGAAACGTGAAAAGAGGAACCTTGGATGGGTGTCTTAACGAAAATGCAGAACTGAATTATGTGTGGAATATCTGGATATGATATCCGGATATGGATATCTGGATATTGACCCTGTGATATCCGGATATGTCCCCGAGGAATATCCGAATATTCTGGGAAATTTCGTGTATTGATCTGTTCTGTCCAGACAGAAGTGTAGATTGGGTTTTGGACCCTATATTGGATAGAATGAACATCTGTAATGATGTAACTAAGTCAGAATCACTTAGATTTAAGACTTATGGCTTTGAAAGAAGCCTATGGTCACTAAACGAAAGGGAAACATTATCCTAATGTAATGAACTCTTAAACTATGAATATTGATAATGATTCTGGTATAAACAGATTGTGATTGTGCTGTTTGATGACGTGGACCATGTGTGGACTCTTAGTTTGGGCTGTTAGCTTGACAGGTAAGCTTTCGTGTCCTCGAATTGATCTTTTGATTGTTCCACCGACCCCCATGGGAGGTGGTTTATATGCATGATATGCTTTTATGAAAAAGATATATGCATTGATATATGCCTGAGATATTTGGATATACCTATTGATGTAATATATGGATGTGATGTTAGTACTTGTACGATCAGGCAGCATCCCTCATGTTTGGTAGGTAGCAGATGTGCATAAACCCTATCTGTTCCCTGGCCAGTTGAACCGTACTTGCATACATCACATGAGATACGAGTTGTAGTACTTGGCTCGTTGAGCATTAGATATGTTGCCATGATTATACTGTTTTAACATGAACATGCATCGTAATTACTGTTTTTGAACTTATGGATATACTTGTAAGTGAGCTTGGGGAGGAAAAGTCCTGGAGGACCCCTTGTCTTACTGAGATTTCTTTTTAGAGATCTCATCCCATATGAGGCACATTTTCAGGCACAAGTATATTGCGAAATCGGCAAGTATACCATTCGTTTCACGTAATAAAAGTGATAAGTAAGATATTGTTCCCTCGAGGATTAATGCACCAATGATTAGTTTTAACTATTCCAATTTTAATTGGAGAAGAAAATTGGTTTGATTGTAAAAGTGATTGGTTGTTGTAATTTAAAAATGGAATTTTAAAAACAATAATATTAAAAAGCATGCAAGAAGAGATCAAGAACGTCAAGAAAATATGAGATTGATGAAAAATTGTAAAAAGACTGTAGCTAGGATGCATTTCACCTCCGATCATCCCTTATATTCCTATATTGTATTTTATAATTAACTAATTCATTTGCTCAGAAAATTCATTATTTCCCTATAAAATAGTTGAACCCTAATGTCTTAGTGATTTCAATCCTTTAATTCAATTAGAATCCTAGTGTCCTAGTAATTCCTCTTGAATTAAGCATTAAGCAAATGAATTAAAAGTCTGCAATCTACGTAGCCTATGTCTAGGTCAGGCACAAATTGTTATTCTACCCTTGTCCAGATTAAAACCCCAATATGTCTATTGTGAGCCCTAACCCTTAAAACCCTATAATAGAGCGATCAATTATATCAATGATATGGAAAAATTAACACAGACAGAATAAAACAAACTAACTAATTAACTTATAAAAATAATATAGAAAATATAAAGGATTCACATCGGGTCCGTGATCCCAATTACAAAAAGAAATTACCCAGAGATATTCATGTCTGACTTAAATAAATTAAAATAAAAAGTATTCATGAACGAAAAAGAAAAGAAGAAGAAGAAGAAGATGAAGGATCAATGGTCTTCAGTTTTCAGCTTTGGAAGAATCCTGATCTTCAGCGTGAGTCTCCAAGAACTCTCTCAATTCTCTCCAGCCAAAGATCGTGTGTCTCTGGGGTCTGAGTCTCTATTTATATAGTTTGTGCCCTTGCTTAGAAATCTTGATCAAATCTTCATCGTTTATCTTGGATCCAATCTCCTTTGATACAATCTGAGATAATAATAAAAACAAACCAAGGGCCTTTCGTTCGGCTCATAAAGACTTGGACTTACATGTCTAAAATTGGTTGTTGGAACCAGGCTTGAACTTATATAAGAAGCTCTTTTAATAAAAAGGCCTCAGACTTCAATTCAAAAGCTCGGCCTTATAGCCACTCAAGCTAGCCTAATATACTAACTTTTATTTTATTTTATATTTTTTATATTACTCATAATAGCACACTCTCTTTCCTCAACCCATTTCATCTCATTTTATTGGTTAAACAGATTTTTTGAATAATTTTGTTCTATATTATGCTATTTGGATATACATTTAATTTATGAAGCTTTGTAGAATTATTAGTGCTATTGATCGCATATTTTGTTTGGATAAATTTTTGTTGTCTTATTTTTTTAACAGGCAAAACTAGGTTTTTATTTTTTGGTAAATAAGTCAGGCCACATGTCAATAATTATATTCATAACATGTAACATGTTAGGCCAGACTGACACATTTAAGCACAGACTTGGCCTTTTAAGATCAAGTCCGACCCAGCTCGGCCTGGTAACACCCCTACTCACTATATGACATGCACTAAGCATCTCACTCCACTACTCTCTCCCAACTTCCATCCACTACAAATAACACCCACGAAGCATTACATGACACCACTAAATCACTTGCTAAACTACCCATAATGTGCACAACCTCCTAGTGTACTTCATATATATATGACCCCATATAGCAAATGAGTGGATCATCTCATAACATGACTATAGCTTTCGTAGATACAATTACTAGCATCATCGCTGGACATTGATGTTCACCACTGTAACACCCCGTGTGCACCCAGTGTATTAACATACAATGATAATGGCGCAGCTATTTTATTGTGGAAGCTAACTTTTTAAAACATTCAATTATGACGTCATTATTATTAATCAAGTTGATTATTAAATCCTTTTCCAAGACATTGCATGTATGTAATTGCAAATAACAGCTATCTACAATGAATAACCTCATAATATAAATAAGTGAGTATCTAAATCACGGAACCACCACACGTGGTCCGGACCATAATCCTGATACATTATACAACTCGAATCTAAATCAACATAGTCAAATCAACGTGGCATGGATAACCCTCATGCTCACCAAATAAGGCAACAAAGCCCAACATAGTCTCAACTCAATAAACCATAAAATGAAACCAATACATAATAGCAATGATCATAAACCAACATCCAAGCCTAAACAGCATAAAAGCAGGTAAAAAACAATCAACTAAGCTCCGACCTTCTGCCGCCCGAGGTCTCAACTAAGCTCCGACCTTGTGCCCCAAACGTGGGGTGAGATCTCTAAAAAGAAATCTCAGTAAGACAAGGGGTCCTCAAGGATCTCTCCACCCCAAGCTCACTTACATGTGCAATATAAGTTCAAAAACAGTATAAAAATATAAGTTCCAAAATCAGTGCAATGCAGCAAAATAATCATGTCATATGTGTCAACTATTCTATTGGCCATAGAAATACAGGGTTTACATACGTCTATTACCTACAATCAGTGCAAGACACCACTTGCACCCACCCACAGGATCACCCTATTGTATGTCTCCAACATACTCAGGCTTACCGTCTAGGTGGAACAACATGCATATCATAAGCCCTTGCACATAACAGCTTAACAGCATTTCAAAATCATTACATGAAAACACATCATGCATATAAACCATCCCCCCATGGGATATGGAGAAACCAACAATGGCTAAACCGAGGACACGAAAGCTTACCTCGCAAGCTTAGTCTCCAACCCAGAGTCCAACCAAGTACAAGGTCCACAAATAGCACTCACACAGTTTGTTTATACCAACAATCATATCAACAAACATAATCTACATGCATATGATATAAAGATAACGCTTTCCTTTTTACGTTTCATGTCTTTAGGCTTCTCACATAGCCATAAGCCCTTAATCACTTAGATTCTGACTTAGTTAGTTATCACAGAAGTTCAAAAAACCAATCTAGGGTCCACAAACCCCAAATACAGTTCTGTATGAACAAAACAGTCACAAACTCGAAATTCCCAGAATATCCGGATATCATATCCGGACATGCATATCCGCATATAATATCCGGATATCCATATTCGGATATCACAAGACCCCATATGCGGAAATCATATCCGGATATTTCGCGATAGAATACAGTTTCTGCATTTCGCGAGATATCACTCCCAAGGTTCAACTTTTAACCCATTTTTACGTCCAAGCATGCATTTTTATAGGCTTTTAGATTCATATTCATGTTAGTTACCCATACCACTCATATTACATGCCAATACTCTTTTTTTAACAAGGGAAATTCTGATTAAAGGTTAGGGACATAGCCAAGGCTCCCAAAACAGAACAAGGAGGTGCTCTTGGAGCTCACAAGATAGCTCCAAAAATCTGACTTCAAAGGTGCACAAAAATGGCACCCAAGCAAGGTCCTTTATTCCCAAAGGTAGCTTCTTGAAGCTCAAAATGCCAAGAAAAGGTCTCCTCTCCAACAACTCAGAACACAGCCCTCACACACTCAAGAAAAGAGGCTACAAGACTCAGAAATGCTAAGAGTTTCACCCGCCCATGGCTAGAGCACATTCACAGAAGGATCTTTTGTGAAGAAACCAAGAGAAAAGATGGTCTCTTGGTGCTTCAATGGGGGGAGAAGGTGGAGGAAGGTGACTGCCTCTACAACTCAGAAAATATCACGTATGAGATGAAGGAATTAACCTAGGATCACGTGCCACCCTTATATATAGTCCACTTAAGTGTTAATCGCACTGTATTAGCACTAATAGCTACGCTTAGCATTTTAATCTCAAAATTAGGATTCTGAACCTATCCATTTTTCTAAGATTTTTCATATTTTTATCTTATTTTTCGCAGTACTTTTTCGGTACGCGCTTTTACATATCAAGTATCAGTTCCTGCACCAGTTCTCATTATTTTGACTTGAAAATTGTTTTACTAGTTCTATATATTATTTTAGGAATATTCATGCACTTATTATAATTTTCCGAGATACTTCATCGGTACGCAATTATACCGTGAGGCAGAACCGGTATCTGCACATTTCGTCAGAAAAGTGACTTTCAGCATTATTAATCACGTACCATAATTATTTCAGCCTTCTCAAAATTATTAGGGTCCATTATGGAATTATTTCCTAATTTTGCATTTAAATCAATTAATTTCCTAAACTAACGGTGCGGGTTCTTACAACCACCGAACAAAATCAATTATGTAAAGAAGATTTACTGTCACGTGAAAAGCCATATTAGCTTTACTATATATGAAATGCATTTTTTCAAATTTGAAAAAGGAAAGCAATTAGATGTTGGTTCCCAAATTTTTTTTCGAAGATTAATTGTTTTGAAAACAAAAGAAAGTAATAAAAAAATAATAAGAAGGCATCACCTTTAATTTTGTCTTCTTTTCAATCAGTTTGTCTTTTCATGACCAATAAATTGATTCTTTGTCTTCGTCTTTAGACCTTGAGACTACTATATTTTTCCATAACCGTTTGAATGAATAAAATCATTCTCTCTCCTTGTTCTACACACCATTCAAAAGAAAAATAAAGAACCGAGTGCGTGCATCTCCATGAGCGAAAAAAAATCTGGGAATATTTTTTAGTGACAAAATTGTGAATCCTCTTTCGTCATTCTTTGTGGTGTCTGCATCATTTTCTTGTAGACAAATTGCTTTAGAGAAAAATCTGGTTTTGTGTTGGATTTGTGGCTGATATTTCTTTGGGGCGTTCGAAACAAATTTTCTTGGAAACAAAAATTCAAGAATCCTATCCACATCCCTTTGGCTTGTACACTGAAATTTAGAGTCTTTTATGAAATCATCTAAAATATGAATTTAGGGTTTTATTGTGGTATATACTGAAACTTAAATTCCTTGCATTGATTTTTTGAGACATATCCAGGTTCCTTGATATTATAATCTTAGAGTTTTTGACACGTATTTCATAATCTTGATTATTTGTATATGTCATATATTTTTTGGAGCTTGGACTATGCTTAATGTGATATATCTAGTGTGATAGAACACTGTAATTTCTAATTTTATTTTTGAGAATAATTCTGAATATTGTATTATGTGTTAAAGTGTTATGCCTGTGTGAGAGAGTTGTCCTAGGTGTGTAGGTCCAACCAAGAGGGCTGGTGATCTTGTTGCTTAGCTTGAAAGTGTGTCTCAAGGCTTGGAGCCTCAAGAATCCACTAAGGAGTGTGGAGTTCTTATGTGAGAGGAGTTGATGAACTCCTAGGTTCGGCTTGAGAGAATTCTTGGAGCTTAGAGCAGTGTAGGAACTAGGATAGTTTTGGACATTTTGATTGATTGTGTATGAAACGTATGTTTGTAGAGCACTATTTTGAATCAATAAAATATCAACGGGTACTTTAATATGGAAGTAGCATCCTACTGCACTAAGGGGTGTAAACCAGGATATATCATGTGCCTTTCTCTCTGACTATTTTAAATTCTAAATTTTCTGTGTAGAGTTTTAAAGCAACACTGTTTGTGGTTTGAAAGTGCTATAATAGTGTTGTAGCGGTTATAATAGTGTTGTAGCGGTTATCTATTATATTAAAAGCAGTGTTTTAAAAATTGACTCATAACGGCTGGTTCAGCCCGAAACCAGTGTATCGGACATCTGCCGGTTCGAGCAACACATCAGATCAATTGTGCACTAAACCGGTAAAAATCGAGATAACTCGGCGGGTTTGAATGAAAATCGAAGACCTACGACTCGCATAATACCAGACCAAGCTCATTTAAACACGAAGATCAAACTTTAACTTGTGCGGTCCTCGAGTGGGTTGTAAATAGTGTGTTTTGTCATACGCTAGTCGATGTCGACTTGAATTCAGGAAAGAAAACTAGGTGAATGACTGCATACCCTATTGTTAATCCGTTCACAATGCCAAAGCTTGATTCATCATACACCGTGAATAATGACTCAGCACCACTTTTGCCACAAAAAGATAACACATCAATGGAGAATGAAGAGTTTGGCTTTCTAAGAAGTAACAAGCATAATACTAGCTGAAGAATATCTCTAAGACACTCTTCTTATTGGGGTTATCTTTTCTATTCACGCTATCCGAAGACCACAAGAGAATGACTTTGATAATGAATTTTAGTTCTTCCACTTGATCTATTATGCAGAGACTCCACGGATTTGAAGTTGAACCATGAGAAGCCATATCTTTTTCTCGATCTTTAATAAAGAACCGATTTCACTCCTCTTCCTGGTACATTCATTGCTAATTCTTATCCAGGTCTGTTCTTCGCTATTGGTATATGTTCCATCATCACTTTCCTGGTACATTTTCATGCTTACTCTCTTCCTAATTTAGATTATTATCTGGCATTTTATATATGGTATCATATTATCATCTAATTGCCACACATCTTGTTTTTCCAATATAGACTTGGAGGAAATGCATTGTTTCTCTAAATGCCACAAACTTGACTAATTGATGGATATGATTGGTGGCAGAAAGCTTATGTTTTCAAAGGAGAACCACAACAAGACGATGACTTCTATATGTGTGGATCGAATTGGGAAGGATTCTGGGGAGGAATCAAATCAATTAAGAATTTTAAGTGTGGGTTTGGATGGGTATATGAAGATGTTTGATTATATGTCTCAATGAAGGTTACACATTCTAGAAGGTTCCTTGCACCTCTTTTGTCTGTTGGTTACTCCCCATATTGTTCTACAAGGGTGATTGAGACTTCCAATGGGATAATCTATGCTGGCAAGAGTAAGACAAAAAAGGAAAATGAAAATGGGGTGAGTGAGTCAAGTTTATTTTAATATAAGAAATATATTTATAATTTTTTAATATGTGAACAGTATATCCGGTTGAACTAATGACTCAGTACCACGACCGAGTCGATGACCGGTCCGAGTTTTAAAACACTAATTAAAAGTGTTATAGTAGATATTATTATGATATAAGTGATGTAGCATTTAATTATTTTTCTGATTATTGAACATTATTCGTTTTCTGATTTGTATAAGAAAGGTAAGCTGCATTTACTCTATGTATAAAAAGGTCAGGTATGTTCTCTGTTGTTATACATCATATAGAAATTTATAGGGCATATAGGGACACTAAGTAAAATAGTAAAACTATTATATTTGTGTGACAGTTAACTGAATTGATTTTTGTAAAATAATTTGAGGACGGTCAATCTAATTGTGTTGTGCTGCTTGAACTGATAAGTTCAACTTTGTCTAAACTTTGCAAATTTAAAGATCTAGTATCATTTTTTTTTTTAAAGTAAGAAAACCTATTCACCCCCCTCTAGGTGTTCCGTAAACATCCTGTATAAGAATCCACTTGCCCATCAAGTGATATTAGAGCTTCGTGCTGTGAGTAATTTGCCATTAGCCAAAGAGTAAAAAATCATGTGGCTTCTTTCCATTAGGATATTCTTCTTAAGGGTGGTTCCACCAGTTGTCCTCTATTTCTCAATGGGATTGATTATGCTTATTGGAAAACTCAGAAGAAGATTTTCCTTGAATCAATAGATCTTAAAATTTACTATAATGTAAAAGAAGGATATGAACCTCTAACTAGAGTAGATGATAGTGGTAAAACTATGATTAAAAACATACAGAGTTCACTAGAGAAGGATTAGAGAGAGCCTAATACAACTCCAAAGCAAATAATTTAATAATTAATGCATTTGGAAAGGATAAATAGTACGGAGTATTTTCATGCAAGACCGCACATGAGATGTGGCTCATATAAGAAACAACCCATGAAGGAACTACTGAAGTAAAGCGTTCCAAGCAAAATGTATTAGCTAGAGAGTTTGGGCTATTTGAGATGCATGAGTGGTGAATTCATATTTGGCATGCAAAAATGGTTCATGCATATTATTACATCTATAAATGTATTAAATATTTTCCATGATGATGAACTACTTGTTAACAAAGTGCTAAGATATTTGACAAGGAATGGGATGTAAATGCTTCAGCTATCTAAGAAGTTAAAGATCTCTCAACTATGTATATTGCTACCTAGTTTGGGATGCTTCAAGACTACGAGTTGGAGATGAACAGAAAGGCTAACAATGAGCTTAACAAGAAGAAACAAAAAGGCCTAGCCCTCAAGGTTTCATCACCTCATTCAAAGGAAAACAAAAAAAGCAAAAAAATTAAGGAAAGTATTGAAACATCATCACGTGACTTAAGCACCGATGAAGACAACAAAATGATAATATTTGTGAAGAAGTTCAAAAGTCGTTCATCAAGTTCTTCAACAAGAATTTTAACAAAAAGAGAAGAAGGGATGATGCCCCAAGACAAAATGAAAACAATTTCAACAATACAAACAACAACGCTTGTTTTGAGTGTGAAAAGGAAAGTCACTTACAAAAGAACTGCTCGAACAATATATATATATATATATATATATATATATATATATATATATATATATATTACAATGACAATTTCAAGAAAAGTAAAGGCAAAAAGAAAAATAAAGCCTATATGACATTCTCAGTTAGCTCATCAAGTTCTTCAACTAGTGAAAAAGCAAACTTGTGCTTAATGGCTACCCATGAGGAAGAACTCACCGAGGTATAGTGATATATGCTGTGATTCAAATTCTATATGTGACACTAGTTCATGTAAACTTCTTCTATGGTTGGTCCATCTTATGATGACTGGTTGCATGCTTATAAGTGTTTTAAGTGATAATTCTTTTTGCACATTATTACTAGTTGTTGTTTGGTCTTTAATATGACATATATGGACTATTTTTGACATATCTTATATTATACATGTTCAATATAAATGATCTATGTGTGGATAGAAAACATACTTCATGCACTACCTGCGTATAAAATTGAGACTTCTATTTGACTCTCACTCTTAAATCTGTCCAAAATAGGACAACAAGCTTATTTCAATTTATCTTTCACAAGTAATGCCTATTATCAATCATGAATAACTTGTCTTTTTTTTTTTGGTAAACATGAATAAGTTATCTTTAATTGCAGTTACTTGTACTATTTGATGATTGCTTGATCTTGCTAATGTGCCAAAAAAGGAAAGTGTGGAAGATGATGTTGTAGGTGTTTGAGAGAAATTAGAAATGAATGAAAAGATTAAGGACAAATTGAAGATGCTGGCTAACTCGAATAACCCCTTAGACTATTTTGCAAAGATGCATCGAATTGACACGGTGATAGGTGGTAAAAGGCAATGAACTTCTATTTGACTTTTTTCAATATCCTCATTACACATTTAATAGTGCCTTAATCACTCTATATTAGCTACATTGTTCTTAATTGGTATCACTTGATATATTGGATACTAGCTTGTTCTAAAACATCTGTTGCATGAGTGACTTTTATATGACTTGATAAAAACATGTACCTTTGTCACTTGATTGAGTTTAAATGTTGCAAATTGATTCAAACATAGTTTTATTAGTTGTTAGCTTTGTCAAATGATCCATTTACTTGAGACATATGCTATAGCTAATATATGTTCTTCTATGTAATAAATAGTTTTGATAATGTCAAAATGGGAGAAAATGTTATCATTATCAAATTGAGAATATATGTATGACATACTCTAAATTAGAATAATCTTTTTGGGCATGCATGTATTTAGGGGAACTATGTGATTACATTATTTTAATATTTTATGCTACTAACCCTTACTTGTCTCAATTTGAGTTTTCGTTGCCATCATCAAAATGGGGAGATTGAATACCTTCTAAGTACTATGGAATGCATATTTTGATGATGACAAAGGATTTACAAGAAGTCTCAACTTGAAGATGCAGCTTTAAGAAACATGGAAGCATAGCAACTTAAATAGGTTAGATTCTTATAACACACTTTATTATATCACAAAATGTCATCCTAAGCTCCATTGCATTACATGCATTTAGCTATGTGAATTTCATATTAAAAGTAATAATTAGTTTTTTATTGTTATGGGTTAAAAATAAAAAAAGAAAAATTAAATAAACAGATTTTAAAAATAAAACTTAAGTCATTAATAATCAGTTTTAATAAAATGAAACAAAAAGTAAATCAATTAAATATATCATGTAACATAAAATCTAAAAGTAGCTTTTTATATTTGAAATGAAAGTGATCACGCAATTAAAGACCATAACACTACGTTTTCCATCATTATTTTATCACGTGGGTTAGTCTTGTATTAATCATAATAAATTAAAAACTGAATCATTTATATAAAAATGATTTACTGTCACGTTCAAAGCAGCAGTAGCTTTACCATGTATGAAATGCATCTTTTCAAATTTGAAAAAGGAAAGCAATTAGATTTCGGTTCCCAAAAAATTTACGTGTGTTAATTGTCTTGAAAACAAAAGAAAGTAATAAAAAAATAATAAAAAGGAACCACCTTTACTTTTTTCTTACTTCCAATCAATTTGATTTTTCACGACTAGTACATTGGCTTTTCGACTTTACACGCCGAACCCATTTTTTTTTTCCATAACCATTTGAAAGAAAAAAAACAATCTCTCTCCTTGTTCTACACATCATTCAAAAGAAAAAGAAAGAATCGAGTGTGTGCATCTCCTTGAGCGAAAAAAGATATGGAATTTTTTTAGCGCTAAAATCGTCAATCCTCTTTCACCATTCTTCGTGGTGGCTGCATCATTTTCTTGAGAAAAATTGCGTTGGAGAAAAATCCAGTTCTATAAGAAATTAGTTTCTTCATCTTGGATTTGCGATTGATGCTTCATTAGGGCATTTGAAGCAAATTTTATTGGAAACAAAAATTCAAGAATCCTATCCACACCTCACTGGTTTGTACATCGAAATTTGGTGTCTCTTATGAAATCAAATCAGATCTGAAATTTAGGTTTTATTGTGGTATATTATGAAACTTAATTTCGTTGCTTTGATTTATTGATTTAGAGATTTATTGAGACATGTTCAGGTTCCTTGATGATATAATCTTAGGGTTTTTGACACATATTTCATAATCTTGATTATCTGCATATCATATAATTTATGGAGCTTGATTGTGATATATATATATATATATATATATATATATATATATAGTGTGATAGGTCACTGCAATTTTGGATTTTATTTTTGAGAATAATTTTGAATATTGTATTGGTGTTAAAGTGTTGTGCCTGTGTGAGAGAGCTGTCCTAGGTGTGTTGGGTCCAACCAAAAGGGTTAGTGACCTTGTTGCTTGGCTTGAAAGTGTGTCTCGAGGTTTGGAGCCTCAAGAATCCATTAGGGAGTGTGGAGTTCTTGTCTGAGAAGAGTTGGTGAACTCTTAGATTCAGTTTGAGAGAATTTTTGGAGCTTAAAGCAATGTAGGAACTAGGATAGTTTTGGGTATTTTAATTGCTTGTGTGTGAGACCTGTGTTTATAAAGCACTGTTTTTAATCAATAAAATATCAACGGGTACTTCAGTTTGGAAATAACATCTCAATGCACTAAGGGGTATGAACCAGGATATATCACGTGCCTTTCTCTCTGACTAATTTAAATTATGATTTTTCTGTGTATAGATCGAAAGTAACATTGTTTCTGGTTTGAAGGTGCTATAATAGTTTTATGTTGATATAATAGTGTTGTAGCGGTTATTTGTTGTATTAAAAGTGATGTAGTGAATTTACTATTCTGATATATGTAATGTAACATTTAATTTTTTTCTGATCATTGGATATTAATCATTTTCTCTTCTTCTTTTTTGGAAATATTCCAATCGGTTCATAGCTTCGCAACTAATCTGATTCGGAACGGGTCCAGGATTAAGGCTTTAAACCCCTCCCAAAGGTGGTACTGAGAAGATTCGATCACATGCTCTCACCCCCACCTGCTTAGCTCTCATGTGCCAACTGAGGATATTAATCATTTTCTGATTTGTATAAGAGAGTTAAGCTGCAAGTACTCTCTGTATAAAAAGGCCAGGTATGTTTTCTACTATTATACATCATATAGAAATTTATAGGGCAAATAGGGACATTAAGTAAAATAGTAAAATCATTATATTTATGTGACGGTTAACTGAATTGATTTTTGTAAAATAATTTGAGGACGGTCAATCTAATTGTGTTGTTGTGCTGATTGAACTGATAAGCTCAACTTTGTCTAAACATTACAAATTTAAAGATGTGTTTGAATTTTATTTTTGAGAATAATTTTGAATATTGTATTGGTGTTAAAGTGTTGTGCCTGTGTGTGAGAGAGCTATCGTAGGTGTGTTGGGTCCAACCAAGAGGGTTAGTGACCTTGTTACTTGGCTTGAAAGTGTGTCTCAAGGCTTGGAGCCTCAAGAATCTACTAGGGAGTGTGGAGTTCTTGTCTGAGAGGAGTTGGTGAACTCTTAGATTCAATTTGAGAGAATTTTTGGAGCTTAAAGCAATGTAGGCACTAGGATAGTTTTAGGTATTTTAATTGCTTGTGTGTGAGATGTGTGTTTATAAGGCACCATTTTTAATCAATAAAATATCAACGGGTACTTCAGTCTGGACATAACATCTCAATGCACTAAGGGGTATGAATCAGGATATATCATGTGCCTTTCTCTCTGACTGATTTAAATTATGATTTTTCTGTGTAGAGATTGAAAGTAACATTGTTTCTGGTTTGAAGGTGCTATAATAGTTTTATGTTGATATAATAGTGTTGTAGCGGTTATTTGTTGTATTAAAAGTGATGTAGTGAATTTACTATTCTGATATATGTAATGTAACGTTTAATTTTTTTTCTGATCATTGGATATTAATCTTTTTCTCTTCTTCTTTTTTGGAAATATTCCAATCGGTTCATAGCTTCGCAACTAATCTGATTCGGGATGGGTCCAAGATTAAGGCTTTAAACCCCTCCCAAAGGTGGTACTAAGGAGATTCGAACACATGCTCTCACCCCACCTGCTTAGCTCTCATGTGCCAACTGAGGATATTAATCATTTTCTGATTTGTATAAGAGAGTTAAGCTGCAAGTACTCTCTGTATAAAAAGGCCAGGTATGTTCTCTACTGTTATACATCATATAGAAATTTATAGGGCATATAGGGACATTAAGTAAAATAGTAAAATCATTATATATATGTGAATGTTAACTGAATTGATTTTTGTAAAATAATTTGAGGACGGTCAATCTAATTGTGTTGTTGTGCTGATTGAACTGATAAGCTAAACTTTGTCTAAACTTTACAAATTTAAAGATGTGCTAGCAAATATTTTTTTGAAAAAGTAAGAACACCTATTCACCCCCTTTAGATGTTCCATAAGCGTTCTTTATACGAAGTAACTTATCCAACAACTGGGTCACTAGTTCGACCGATGAGTTATGGGTTGAACCGCATAACCTGGTTAATATATAAAACTTATATTTTATGGGTTTTATAATTCTCATTCAACATGAGAATTCAGATTTTCCTACACACCCTTCGATTTTCATGCTGACATGGGTCCTACATACAATTTTTTCTAACACATGGGTCCCACATGTTTTTTATCTCTACATGAGATTTCAATTCTCCTTCAACATGAGAATTATAAAACTCATATTTTATACATAGAAAACCATAAAATGTTCAAATACGTGTAAAAAAAATTGTTATATTGGACGACAAACATATATAACTTTTGTATGTATAAAAATAGAGAAATAATACTCTCATTTTACATGAGATAGTGATCTTACTTTTTAATGGTGGACCTCATTTGAATTCTCTCTGTAGCATGAGGGAACTACTCTCATGCAACATGAGAGTAATATTCCCCATAAAAATAAGTCATATATGATAACCACATATAATATATTGTACAAGAAATAAACAAAAGAAAAAAAAAATCCAAGTATCATGTAACCATACATAATTCCTCTACCAAGTATTCTCAACAAACCATATTTAACAATTATAAGGCAATCATTGAGCTGTCAAAACGGGTCAGTCCGTCCCATTTGGCCCTAGCCAATGTGCATTAGGGCCAAAAAGCCCACAGGATAAATGAACCTCAATAATAAAGATTCGTACGGGCCAAAAGCCCTATTGGTTAGAATCAGTCCGTGCGCCATCCAAAATTATAATTTCATACTTTTTTTATCATATTCAATATATTAAAAAATATTTTAACAAATAAATATTTAACATTTTCTTAACATATTTTATACAAATTATAAATTTTTTGTAATTTAATTTTTTAATAAAATAATATTTGTACACAAATATACAAGTGAAAATGTAAACAAGATTTTAATATAAGTGAAAATTTAGTAGTAAATGATTCTATCAAATAAAGATTTTCTCACCAAGAGTAATAATATAATACAACAATTATAGTGAAAAACTAAAAGTAATGATGGAAAAATTATCTTAATACCAATATTGAATAACTGCTATTAGTATGCTATATATTTGAAAGTAAAATCATTGATTTTCATTAGTTACTACATGTAAAAAAAAAAAAACTTTTTAGTTATTATTATCCACAAAATTACTAAAGTGCATTACAAATTTGGATGTATAATATGCTTAAATGTCAATAGAAAATTTTATTTTTATTGGTGCGCAGATGAAAATCTCAATAATAAAGGTTCATGCCCTATTGGTTAGAATCAACCCGTATTCAAAATTATAATTTCATAATTTTTTTATCATATTCAATACATTATAAAACATTTTAACAAACAAATATTTAACATTTTCTTAACATATTTTATACAAATTATAAATTTTTTGTAATTTAATTTTTTTAATAAAATAATATTTGTACACAAATATACAAGTGAAAATGTAAACAAAATTTTAATATAAGTGAAAATTTAGTTACTACTTTTAATAGATTCATTATTAAATGATTCTATCAAATAAATATTTTCTCACTAGGAGTAATAATATAATACAACAATTATAGTGAAAAATTAAAAATAATGATGGAAAAATTATCTTAATACCAATATTGAATAACTGCTCTTAGTATGTTATATATTTGAAAGTAAAATCATTGATTTTCATTATTCACTACAGGTAAAAAAAAAGTTTTTAATTATTATTATCTACAAAATTACCATAGTGCATTACAAATTTGGATGTATAATATGCTTAAATGTCAATAGAAAATTTTATTTTTATTGATGGGCAGATGAAAATCTCATTATTCATTATATTGTCTAAATCAGCAATTAAGAATCACAAAGCAAAAAAAAAAATCGACAATCCAACTTATTTGAGACAGCAAAATAAAACCAGGATGCCCGACTCAATAGCTGAAGCTATTCCATTTTATGTAACATTAAAAATGTTTTTGGATCTCAAATAATCCATTTACCAAAGATTTAAAAAGGCTACCATTCAGTTATTTGGGCAAGCCAGTTGCACCCGAATTTAACCAAGACTTTTGAAAAAACATACATCCTGAAATTGAATGTTTTCATATTTAAAAACTAAAGAGAATCACAAACAGGTTAACCAGCTCACTTTCTGTTTGGCTCCAAATCCATCTCCTGAAGATTCAGCAACAGATCATCTGCATTCAGGAAAACCTTGTTTGCTGCATTAGATATGGTATGTGCAATCTCTCTTGCTGCTTCTATCTTCCTCAGTGTGATAAAAGCTGGATTGTTGGCGATAGCTTGCCCGATCAATTGGGCACTTTTTGCCTCACCCTGTTGATTAAAGGCGTTTAAGAAAGGTCAGGGGGGAGTTAATACTTAAGAAGCATAAGTGGTCTGATATGTAATGCAGATAAATACTGGTCTAATATACAAAATGGCAATAGCAAACTATATATACCACTTCATTTAAAGTCTCACACTAAACTTTACAGGCACTTTTATGAACAAGGTCACTGGTTATTTGTTACCAAAGAAGAACCCAAACCATGAGCTAGAGAACAAAATGATCATTATTTTTTCCATGAGTTTCCAGGTTGGGTAATAACACTATTTCCGTTATATACGAAACACATTGGATTTTTTTTTTGCAGAAACTTGTACCAAGCACTCAAGCAGTAACTGTGTCTATGCATTAAGAAATTCTGCTTACCTGTGCCCTAATTACAGCACTTCTCTTGTCTTGCTCAGCTTTTTCCACAACAAATTTAGCCCTCTCAGCTTCTTGCGCAGCCACCTGCTTGGCTTCAATTGCAGCAGTAAACTCCTTGCCAAAGGTCAGACTAGTAATTGACACATCATCAAGGGCAATATTGAAGTTAGCTGCCCTCTCAGTCAGAATCTTCCGGATTTCCCTACTAACAGCCTACAAAGACTAAGGTCAGTTAAAACACGCTTCCTTTGTTCTAGAATTAATTTTTTCAACTCGACAAATAAAACATTGCATTAAACCACAAGAAATTAGGAGGGATGTGAACAATATTAAAGAACCAATACTACATCCGTAGTTCATATGACAATAAATCATCCTTATGACTTGATTTTGACAATGTAACACATATTGTGATTTGTGATAGCGGGTAATGATGAATTAATTTCAGCAGAACATTTTCAAGGACAAATGTCAGCATTGGGCTTCTATTAAGTGTAGAAACAAAAATTATTTAACATTTAGACACCTTCAACTGAAAAAAGACATCTCATCAACTAGCAACCTTGTTCAAATACTTATTTGAGTTTTCATGCATCAAACAGACAAGCTTTGCTCCTTACCTCTCGCTGAGTGATAAGCTGGCTGGCATTGTACTGGGCAACCACGGCTTTCAAAGTTTCATGTATTATTGAAGGTAAGACTCTTTCATTATAATTCTCTCCAAGGGTCCGATAAATAGTAGGTAAATGACTTGGCAGAGGACGAGTAAGGACTCGAAGCCCAATTTTCACCTGTATAACATGTATATGCAATTAGAAAAGGCTGAGATTGTGCGTGTTTAAATATTTAAGATATGAAATGTTCGAAATCAGTTTTCCGAAACCAAAACATGTTTTTGACCCAGAAACTATTTAATTAAAACTTCCAACTTCATATCATTAGAATTTCAAAGTGCTACATAAGGCATAGAACAGCTTAGGAAAGTGGGAGAAAGGACATCATGCAGATTGTGTGGGGAGAAATGGATGCAGAATTACAGATTTCTTCATTTGTCAGGAACAGAAGCTAAACTTGGAAAGGAAAATTGGAGCTTAGAATGAGGGTTTTTGATGGAGCATTAGCCATAAGATATTCAGCTTCAAAGACCAGATGTCTTATAGCTTTAAAATTTTAGAAATAAATAATTTTAAAACACCACATGGGAGGTGATGGAAATCTGTTTACATCATTTTAGATTTAAAATAGTCTTTAAGGAGCACCTGTCAGGTTATAAAGTTGTTAAGCTGAAATGAAAATTGAGATGGACAATTTTCATCACTAGATTGGAATGTATACAGCTAGATGAAAGAGCCAAAATTCCAACAGATTCAATTATATTATTAACTATTATCATTTGAACTTGAAAATATAAATTTTGACATCGAAAATATCCATTTCATCCTATAATTTAGAAATAGAAAAATAGCATTCGTGCAAAAGCTTAAAAATTGCTTCTGCAATCCAGATCCAGGTCAACATTGGTATAAACATTCCTAATTATATAAAACAGCACCAGTAGAGAAAAGTAAAATAAATTAATATCAATGGACCTTTTACAATCAGAATGCAATTCTGTTTCACATTCATGGAAATTATGCAAATGGTTTAACAAAAATGAACAAACCTCCGGATTGAGAATATTAATTTGTTAACTACAGTGTAGTGCAGTAAGAATAATGCATATAACAGAATGACACAGACTGAAGTCCACATAAACATGTCATCAGAAAGAAGAGAAACTAAATGCCTAAACAACCCCTAATAATGGGAGAAGTCCTTTTGTACATCAAGCGGAAAGCAATAAAAATATAGATAATCAACTTCATTTCTAAGAATAAAATGTGATTAAGATCGGAATTCTTTTTTGAAGGAAGGGGACAGGAGAACGGTTGTAATAATTTGATACTAAAACCATATCTTAGTGACAACACACAAGTCTTAGCAAAATTGTATCTACCATCTGGAGATCATGACTCCCTGTTGTACTCTCAACTAGATGTGGTCGTGCACGGACATCATAGATGACTGGCCTCTCAAACCATGGAATTATAAAGTGTGTCCCTTCAGGATAGACCTGCAAATCAATTTAATACCGACAACAGAACAGAAATTAAATTGACAAAATGGAGAAAATAAACCATGACTAAACTTATAACAAAACAAAAGAGAAGCTAAATAGTTCTTTAGAAAGGTATCAAACAACAATCATAGCAGCAGGAGTGTAACAATCATTGTTATTAAAACCGGACCGACCCAGCCGGGTCTACCCGAGAGCCAGTACATCGGTCATATAACCGGTCCGGCTGAACCGGCCATGCATCAGAACCGGTGCGACCCGATCCAACCTAGCCGGTTTTCATGAAAATCGGTGACCCGGTCAGTTATGTTAGGATTTGAACCAGTGTTTGATCCTTAATCCTTTATCGGATAATAATGTGTGATTTATTATTTTTTATATTAAGAGATTTGAAATTGTTATCATTTTGTTTACCCAGTACCTTGACCGGTTCAATGACCAGGACATTGGTAACAACCATCAGCAGCAGTGTAATGCAGTAATGATCAAACCATTTTCTTTATTTATTTAATTTCATGTAAAACAATCAAAAGCCGAAAAATGACCTTGTCCTTGACACCGACTATACGGTTGAAAACAATAGCTCGGTGCCCTCCTTCAACATTGTAGAGACTGTTACCAGCTGCATACAAGCCAATCCCGCCAACAATTCCCAGCTTCAGCAGCGCAGAGGCAGCACCACCACCTGGAACATTTGGGACTTTCACGTTCTTTAGATTCATTTTCGTAACTGCAGAGAAAAATACAAATCAAACGGTCAGCACAGTTCAGCCCATGCAGATGATGAAATTGCAAAATCAGTCAAGATGCCAACACTGAAAATGCAAATGGCATAACCTCTGCTACAGATTTAACACGCACACATGCAAAAAACACTACCAGAAATCACTTAACTCTAAAAAAAAAAAAAAGAGAGAAAATAAAAAAGGAACTACCTGAGATTTCTCAGAATAAAATGCAAAAGCCACAGGTTAAGAAGCAAACCAAAAGACAGAAAACCAGGGGAAAAATGTTAATCGATTATTCCGAAATCTCTGAACAATTTAGACAAAAACAAAAATGAAACACCAAACTAGTTTGTGTTGAAACCTAGAAGATTTTGCAGGTAAACAAACAGAGAATGAAGGCAATGGAGATGGAAAGAGAAATGGAGAGGAATATAAAAACCTTGGAAATTTCGAATTTCGCTCGGTGCCGATGGGAGGAAGGGATTGTAACAGTGGGGTTTATGCAGCTTTTTTATAGGGTTTAGACTTTTACTACAAGAAAACCCCAATGGTTTTTAGCCTGTGCGAACAAGAGAGAGAGAGAGAATTGGGTTGGGCCTTTTGTTCGGTGGATGCTGATAGGCCCACGGCCCAAGATAAATTAAATGATATCAGCTAATAATGGCAATGTATAAATTTGTTCTAACCCATTTCATTATCCTTCTTACTTTGCTTTTGTTTCCATGAAAATTAAATGCGTGCGGCGTGCCAAATGCTGTTGGTGGAGCCTGATAGATAAGGTTTAGTTTAGCAGAAACCGTTAGTTATTTGAAAGGAGGTAAAGTTAATCATTTTAAGAAAGAGATAGAGCTATATAAAAAAAGGGAGAATTGACAAAAAAAATGTGAGTTCCACCTTTTTATGAGATTGAAATGATATAAGTTATATTATTTAAAAAGATGAATATTTTTTCCTTAATATAATAGCTTTTGTTATTTTTGTTTTGGGCTCTGCCCTCGTTATCTACTAAAAAAAATGAGATTAGACACGTCCGTTTATGTACCAAATGTTGTTTATGTATCAAATGCACTTTAGATTGCTTGATTGCGTTCCCTTTTGTGAGGGCAAGATTGTTCAATTCCTCCAAAACTCTATGTCCTTTTAAGAGAGAGACAGACACAGAAACAAAAAAAATTATTTAAATTTTAAATTAAAAAAATCACTCACTTTCTCTCTCACATGATTTTCATTTTTCTGTATCTATCTCTCTCTTAAAATGACATAACTTATGTCATTTAAAATGACAAACACCAAACCCTTAAATTAATCAACACCCACTAATAATTATTGTTTTGAATAATAATGAGTTTGTTTCTCTTAATCAATAGTGAAGGTGTATAAAATAAAATTGAAAACTACATCAAAATAATTACGTTTTTTTAGGGAAAATGTTTATTCTTTTAAATGACACAACTCATATCATTTCACTCTCATAAAGAGGTGGGACCTACACCTTATTTTTTTGTCAACTCTCTCCACCTTTATCTATCTCTTTCTCACTCTTAAAATGATACAACTTTACATCCTTTTGAATTTAAATGACACGCACTTTACACTTTTTTCAATCAATTTAAGAATCGAATATTTTCTGAAAATCAGGCCAAGAATCGAATCACTTTTAATTTGGAATAGAAAATCTAATAGAACTAAACTAATTAAACTGAATCACGAATCAAACCCAACAGCATTACATTTATCTGAAACAGTTTAAGAATTGAACATTTTTTTAAAAACGGATTCTATTCGGAAGTAAAATGAAATTGATAAAATTAATATAAAATAATAAAATGTACATATCATATCATTCCATCAAAAGGCCTGCGAAGAGCAAAATATTTTTTTTAGCTTCGCTTGAACTTTAATAATTAATATCTATGACTAATAAATTTTAAAAAATAATACATACAAATTTAAATTAAAAGACAAAATTAAAGCACAATCCATCTCAATTAGAACTTAATTACAAAGCAATCGAAATGATATAGACTATCCTTCAAAGTAGTTAAGCTATAGAAATAAAGTTTAAAAAGGCAAATATTTGAATTCAAAAAACTTCACTTAAATTCTTACCGCGACCCATCTATATTAATATTTGACCTGCTCAAAAAATAATAGCTTCGATTTTTGAAAGTCCTAATTTTTAGGAGTGAAAAGATTCAAAGTCGAAGTTAGAATAACCAGGCCTTTAGGATTTCTGGGCCTCTTTGGAGTATTGGGGGTCCAATTGTTGATCAATTGCTGCCGTAGTAGGATTAGTGTAATTAAAGAATATTTCCTTAATTTCCTCTTAGCCGTTAGCCCTATTTTGGCCTTAAAATGTGGGCCTCTGTCAAGTCCATAACATGGGTGTTTGATAGAAAGAAAAATTTTAAAATCCTCGAAAACTGAGATTGAGAATCTATTTACCCATGTTCCGTATAAGGATTGTGAATTTTTTTATAGAAAAGTCAGATTCACATAATTTCAATTTGTGAAGCAAAATCTCATGCAAAAATATCATTGGGTGGGTGTGAGTGTCGGCCCAATAGAGTGCTTTCGGCGTTGGTATTTTCGGATTCCCTCGTGGGAATATTTGCAAAAAAAATTCGGACAAAATTAATCTGTCCTGCAGTTTGGGGGTGTTCGTGGTGAGGATCGATTTTACATTCCGGTGAAGGCAAGAAGAACCAGAAACAAAGAAAACAAGCTTAGAGAGCCAAGAATGGCAAAACTGAAAGTGCAGATTCAACAGCAAAAAACAAGTTTGATGCTTATGAGAATAAGGAATATTTGTACTCCTGAACAAGAGTGGCTGAATGTTAATTGCAAAAGTTTTGAATGAAAATGATGGGTCAATTAAGAATTATAAATGATAATTTTATAAATTCAGCCCACATTTCTAATAATTATTGACAATCAACCAAACATAGACTCAGGAAACAACTTAAGCCAACATTCCTAGGAATGTTTTGGCATACCAAATAACTTTGTAATAACATTTCTGGAAAATTCACTTTCTCAGCATATTATTGAGAATTATGATTCTCAGAAATAAAAAAATTTCTCCTCTACTAAACACCCTTTATAAAAGGATCAATTTAATTATTATATCACTTTATATTGGCTTTAATGTTGTAGAATGTAGATAAGTTATGTACATTCACTCACCAAAATGACGTTGTTTTGGGTTAAAAGATTAAAAAATTATAACGAGAAAAATTATTATAATCCTGAAATAAATTATAATTACAAAAATATCTTAATTTTCAGCCCAAATCGACGTCGTTTTGGATTCAATGTAGATAACTTATTTACAATGAACGCAGAAAAAGCAAACCCTTTTATATTCAATGAAAACTATAGTTTAGGAAAACAAAGAATATATAGCTTTAACCCATTAGTGATGGTACCCCACGGGTTTTTCATGGACCCCCTAACACATGTATATCAATTTTTCGGAAGAGAATGAGAGAGAGAAAAATAAAGAGAGAGTTCGTGTTGATTTTTTTCATATAAACAAACTCGTTGATTAAAAAAAGGGACAAAGAATAAGGTACATGTAATCAAACCCAACACAATTCCTTTTGCCGGTAGAAAAAAAGATAATTAAGGAGGAACAAATAAAGTGAGAGAAAGGAGATACAAAAAGAAAAAGAAAAAGATGAATAGACATGAACCACAAGTTTCTCATCTAAGAGAGCGCTTCCATGCAAATCAACCCAAGCCCAACAACCAAACCCCAAGCCACATTCCTCTCAGCTGCACCATTATCTGAAGGCGATGGAGCTCCACTACCCTTAACAACACTTGGGATTTCAGAGGGAGTTTTGGGTGTCTTAGGAGATGGAGATGATCCTGGAGACTTAGCTCCAAAAAGTTCCAATGGCAACAAAACCTTGTCCACTTGATAAACAGCCAAAGGAAACTGTTGTCTCAAAGCATTGTTGATTGAGGTCTCAACCACACCAGTTGAAACATTCACTTGGTTGTTTCCTTGGCCAGTGAAGTTGAGTCCCCAAGACCCTTCACTTCCAGAAGCTTGTGTCCTCACAGGGTTGCTCACTGTTAATAGATCAGATAGAGAGTAATACTTAGGTGTTACATGGTATAGAATTAGCTGCACTTTCTGCTCGTCTGTGAGGTCGTTTATGGCACCAGATTTGAGATTCTGAAAGGCATTGTCGGTGGGAGCGAAGACAGTGAAACCCTCTGAAGTTGAATTGAGTTGGCTTTGGATTTGGGTGATTTGTTGTGTGTCCTTTAGGAGGCGGATTAAGGTGTTGTATTGGCCACCTTTTTCGAGGATTGCGGTGAGGTTGACGGGGCCGGAGGGAGCTGGTGCAGGGGCTGTGGTTTTTTGGGCTTGGATTTGAGGAGTGAGGTGGAAGAGGAAGGTTGTGAGAGTGAGAAGAACGAGTGCAAGAGGTGTTGAAGCCATGTTGTTGAGTGATGAGGTGGTGTTAGAGAGAAGTGAAGGAGGGTTTTTATTTGGGAAGGATTAAGTTAGGTTGAGATGTTAATGTTGGCATGAGCTGGCTCGATGCTTGCAAATATCAATTCCTCAGTTGACAAATGAACTAGAAAATAGCACAAAAAGTTTTATGAGGTAGAGGTAATAGGAAATGGAGATAAAGATGAAGGAGACAACAAAAGAATCTTCTCGTCTTCTTATGAATGGAAAAAAAAAAAAAAACAATGAAAATGAAATGGGTTCATATCAATTTTTACAATACAAAAACGAAATTTGGTATTGGTTGCCTAAATTGCACGGATACCGAAACGGGACACGGAATACTACACGATATGATACTTCGACATGTTAATTCTAAAAAATATTAGATTTCGACACGTTAGAACACGTTTTGATATTAAATAATATTTTTAATTTATGTAATGTATATTATATTTAATATTCAATAGTTTAATAAAAAATAAAGCTAAACTTATAATACCCATCAATTTTGCAAAGATACATAAGATATTCCAAATATTTATATTAAATTTAATAAAATAATATTCGTAATATAATGAATGTAATAGTTTGAACTAGAAACGCAACGTAATACAACATTTGATCCTTTTTTCAAATCTATGCAGCGCATGTTGGAGTGTTGGAAAAAGTCAAAGTGTCGAAGAATGTTAGAAAATGTCACACGATACGTCAGAGTTTTTGAAGTGTCGATGCTTTTGCAATAATAGGAAAACGTTGTGCTCTGAGGCAAGCAGACATCAAGTCAAACCTAATATTTACATTAACTTAAGTTTCCGTTACTTGTCTCTTTTTTCCCCCATCCAACAACAGTATACTTTATTTTGGTGTGTAGGTATGTAATTAGGTGATACCTGGTCACACGAATAAAATATGTAGTAGTTGGTGGCATATATCGTTATTTTCTTTTATATATACAAACACAGAGGTTCATCTATCTTTTCAAGGTAGATATCGATGTTTGAATAAACGATCGAGTTAATTCTTGATTATATATGATTAAGACAGAGGGTCGTTGAAGAAAATACAATATATCTATGTACAAGTTGAGAGTATACGGACAAACAACAGTTGTAAAATGGTGGGATGTCAGCCTGGCATATGTAAACATAACATGTGGGATAATATTAACCACTTTAATAATCTATTCGATCATTTATGCTGTTATCATTGAGTATCATTGTCAGAAATACAGTGATACACTCTGATTAAACTATTGATGTCACTTTAGCCCATATGATAGGGGCCATATCCATCACTTACATTGTTTTTCAATGCACCTGAACAGTTAATTCAAATTATTTGGTCGCCAATAAATTTTACATGAATAAAGTTGGGCCCAATAATTGGACTTTGGGCTCACGTATAATAAGCCCAATACATGAGGAAGGCCCATATTCTGTTAATTCATTTTCACGAAGGAAATCACAAATTACAATCGTGATTCCTGCGATTCATTCCTCTGTTTTTTTATTCATCTTGCTGAAGCTCTCTTCTTTCTTTCTCTTTCTCTCTATTTCTCTGGAAAGTGGTGGATGGCAAAAAACAACAAGTACACCTCTATTAACTTCAATCATGTCTACGAGAAAACCATAAGCAGCAAAAGCAACAGTAACATCAACGGCACAAACAAATTAAAGAACCCTTCTCTTTCCTCTTCACAATCTTACTCTTCCGCTTCCTATTCTGCAGTATCTGCACCCAACAAGCCTCATGGCCGTATTCTCGTTCTAACCCGACCCACTCCCAAACCCGTTACGCCTCCACCACCCCAACACCCGATCCAGCAGGTCCCGGATCAAACCCGGTCCGAACCGGGATCCGACGCGATCTCGCTTCGTCCCTTGGGTCGAACCGGAACCGGGTCGTCTTTTTCATCGTCCCCTGTTGTGAACCATGATAAAGACAAGGACTTGCCTTCTCCGCAGCCTCCGAAACCGGACAAGTTTGTCCCACCGCACCTTCGGCCCGGGTTCGTGCGGAGGGAGGATGGGCCTGGGCCGGAAATGGGTCGGTCCTGGGAAGACCGGCGACCCAAGTCGGGTGGTGGGTATGAGAGGATGAGGAGGGTTGGCGGGTCGGATATTGGAATCATGGGTCGTGGGAATCGACCTAGTTCGAGTGGATGGTATGTTGTTACTGTTTTTGTGGATTGGTTTTTGCCAATCATTTTCCCTCTTTTTGTGGTTTTTCTATTTATGAAATTTATGTGCAATCCTCTGTTTACGTTAATTATGATTGGATTATTATTTTATTATCATTTTAGTTACTAATAATGAGATAATAAAATGTTTAGGGTGTGTTTGATTGGTTTTAAATTGATTTTGTTCGTCTGTAATTACAAAAATGTCTTTTGTGTGCTGTTTTTAAGATTTTTTCTTTTTAAATTCTTAAAAACAATGGAAGAATTTAAAATGGAGTAATAATTTTGTGATTATTATAAAATATATATGAACTTAAAATGAAATAAATAAATAAACCTAATGCACCTAAGTTCTTCTAATTGTATGCCTTGTTCTCTTTTCTATTCTCCCTGGTTGTTTGCTTGATTCGAGTTGTAACATTTCATCATGCAGGAGTAATGTTGAATCAATGTAAATTTTAATTCCATTGAGTATGTTCTATTCCAAGAAGTGTACATGTACGTTGTTTTCAGTTTTTACTTTGCTTTTGTAGAATTAAACAGAAAAATGCCTTCCAGTGTTTGGATATGCTTATTTTAATTAAAATGAATCAGGGGAGAAGGAGAAGGATTACTTTTTGACAATAAATTTGGGGACTTAATTAATAGTTATTTTGTACGTGTTAAGGGGATGAGAGTAAAAATGATTTGGAAGAAGAATACAGAAATCAAGTTGTGATTCATGGAGAATGATCGGTTGTAGAAAGCCCAAGTTTTTGTACTTCATGTTTCTTTAGTTTGTTAACATGAGAGTCATGTGGATCGAAGGCCTTTTTGTGGCTGGATGTAAGAACATAGCATGTGCCATGCTGTTGAACTTTTATTGATTGATCCTTCATCTGCTGCCATAGTTTGGCTTAGAGACTTTCTAAAAAAGTGCAGGAATAGAGGTGTACTTCATTAAGAATGTGCAGTGTGTGTTTTGGGGCTATAGTTTTTTACTCTTATCTTACTGTACTATTAAATGGCTTTTACACTGATATAATAGGGGCATGTTTTGAGCTACAGCTATATGCGTAGAAGCATAATAAGTTTATGATCAATCTGTTTTTAGTTAGAATTATGGTGAACTTTGATAACAAAACTTGTTATCAATCATATAACTTTCATGTCTTAAATTTATATAAATGAAATAGATAGCTGGATACATCTTTTCATTGCATTTTCTATATCAAATATGCATAAAGGTAGCCTAGTGCACAAAGCTAAGGCAATTGTGGGTCAAATATGTGCATGAAATTAGTTATACCATGTTAAATTATGTCTGTAATTTTAAAATAAATTAATTTTTTTTACATGTGCATGACTTTGACGAAATGTGTTTGTACAGAAAGGCAATGAAATTGAATTCTTTTCCGAGGACGAAGATAAATGCAACTTGCTACAGAGATGGGTTCTCTATGCCAATTCACTGCATGTATCCTTTGTCCCTTTGGAACTGACATCAAATTTTCACAAAGATGGAATCTCAAATCACTGAAGACGAAACCTGACCAGGTGGCAGATTCTCAACACCTAACGTCGGAATTTGTAACGAAATTTGTTGTGCTGTGGAAGGCTTTAACACTCAATTTATTCTCTTGGTTGGTGTCTGGCCCCTCTTTTACCACGTGCCAATAGAGTGTAGAATCAACATATATATTTTTAATTCCAAGCTAAACTTTTTTATTTATTTTTATTTTTATTTATTTTTTCTATCCTTTATATTGGTATTTTGCTTACCTTTTTACTGTGAGCACATGTTTGTTTGAGAGGAGATCCTATCCTTTATATTGTTGTATTTTGCACAGCTATATATCTGATTTTTTGAATTTTCTGACGCATGACGTTTCAAATCTTTTGCATTTTTGTAAGTGATACTTGAGCCAAGTCCCCTTCATTAGTTACACACTGGTTTGGCTTTTTCTGTGCCTAGAAATGTTTTTACTTACTCGAGTCAGTAATGTTCATATCATGTGGACAAAAGGTTGTCTATACAGAGAAAACTGATATTGGAAAATTCTGAATAGGAGAAGGCTTAATTGCAATTTAATATGAAATTTTGAAACCTTAACATTTTCTTTCATATCAAATTTAATCTTTTAATTATTTTTAATTGTTACACTTAAGTCTTTTTGTCATTTTTACCTAATAACTCTAAATGCTTATTTTTTTTTATCTAAAATCTCCACAAATAAACTCTCTTTTTTCTCGAAACTTATTAATCAAAATATCAAATTTTAGCTAAAATTGGAAATTTTCAATAATTATCTATTTAAAATCTTAATATTACTTATATATAAAAATGAATTTCAATAATTTTTTTACAGAATTTTCAGATTTTAAATTCATTAGATAATTTCTTATGTTAAATTGGATTTAAATTCTCAATTATTATTTAAATATTTTAGGCAAAAAAATTAACAGAAGAATTTAATTGTAACAATTAAAAAAATCGAAAGACTAAATTTCAGAAAAAAATCATCAAAGAATCAAAATAGCTTACGAATGTGTGTAAAAGATAAATAAAATATTAAACTTATAGTGTTTACCAAAAAAGAAAATTAAACTTATAGTAACTTCTGC
>JAVKPL010005379.1:0-107118 GCA_032173675.1 Gastrolobium villosum | reverse complement strand
AACTCCAAATGATTCGTGGTTTGAAACCACGCGTAGCTTACGTAAAGGGCTTGAACTTGGTAAGAAAGGAGAATGAGTTGATGGGTTTAAAATGAGTTGAATAAAAAGAAAAGTTTAGTGTTGTTGTTAAGCTAGATGCTTCCGCGTATGGCATTTACAATTATAGTGTTGCTTTAATTGATTACGGAAAAGGTTATGGTTATGAAAAGAGAATACGAATATAAGAAAAAAGTTTACCCGTAATTTAATTAACCCAATTACTGTGATTGTAACTGCGCTTAATATCATAATCAATGTTAACAATACCGGTACGTAACGGGCTGTTACATTTTATGGTATCAGAGCAGTTTCTTTAGGGAACTCTGATGATTGTGTAATTGAGGTGAGTGCTGTATAGTTGTACGTAGACTCTTATTGACTGCTGCACATGTGATTCCTTAGTTTGGGCCTGATCAACCCATTTCTTTGTGTTCAATGTGTGGTCAGTATAAGATGCCTTCGTGACAACCCTGGAGCACCAATGCCAGTCTTTAGGCTGAGGTTGTGGGTGCAGTGTTGACTGCTCCACGAATGGATATGTTAGTACGTGAATTTGGTGTAATTGAGGACTTAGTGAGAACAAATGGTGATACTGTAATCAAGGACTTAGTGAGTTAATGGTGTTGTGAATTGTTGCATAATGTGGTAGTATGATTGTATCATTATGATTTATGCAATAAAAATTTATGGTGCTATTGGGTTGTTGTAACTTAGTGAAATTGGTGGTAATTGAAGAAATGTACGTGAAATGTAAACAGTATGGTGATGTTGGTAGTCTTTCCTAAATGTATGGAAGTTAGAATAATCGAGTATATGGTGTGTGGAATTAGTAGTATATCTTTGACATGGTGGAAATTGGGAACCCCAATGGATTCGTGAAAATTTGAGTATGAGTGTGTATATGGAGTATTGGATACCTTAGGGTAAGGTTATAAGGTTATAAGACCCTTGATGAGGGCATGCACATGGATGACTTGATATGCTTGGGTGTATAAATAAAATAGAAAATTCAAAATTTGATTGAGGATTGTGAGTAACTTAAAAGAATTATGGAAATGATGGGATGGATAATTCAAGGTTGAAATTGGGACTTTAGTCCATGATGATTTAGTGATTGGTTGAATGTAAGTGAGGATGTCATACGAATAGAAAGTAAAATATAAGAAGTTGAGGAAATTGTCATTTGTGGCATTGGGTGAATTTGATTGAAAGTATGAGAGTCCATAAGTTAAGGATGGTTGGACTTGACGAATGTGAGGTGATAAGAATATAACTGAGTGTGGTGTATTAATGGTACGGATATGCTTCCATAGTGTTGTGTAGCATTGGAAGTGTTGATGAGGTGGCCTAACTTTAGGTGGATAATAATTCTGTGATGGCTGAGCGCCAGTATATATATATGTGTATATCTATATGTTTTGTGAAGGCCGGGGTGCCTAAATTTATATGTGTGTTGTAATGAACTAGAAGAAATTATTTTTGTAAAAGAACAATGATGTAAGTGAAATTCCCTATGATGGGAAATGTGAAGAGATTTGTCTCGTGGGAGTGTCATTGGATGCTCAAGGTGGTAGGGGATTCATGATGGAGTCCCGGTGTGCAAGTTATATCATGGCACACATGTTGTCAATAATGTGACAATAAATATTGTCCTGGGTTTCCCCTTGTGGATTGAATCCTAAGAGGTGTTGCTCTTGGAAGTCCCAGGCGAGCGTTGCTCGAAATTGAAAAGTATCTGGTGGTCCCGATGCGCAGAATGCATGGACTGTTAAATGATGGCACCCTAGGTGTCCTAGTGAAATATTGAGAGTAAAGTGATGCTATGTTAAGGAAGTGGATCTTCCACAGTGTTGAGCATGGTTACTATGAGTCATGATGGACAACAGATTAGAACCGTACCAAATATGGGTACTATTAAGAGTTGAGAATTATGTGTCAAAGAATGAGAAAGATGTTGGATTCCTGTGAGGAGGATTATGCTATGGATTAAGAGTAATGACTAGGCAAGTGAAATGAGTAGATTGTTGAGAAAAGAACCATATTAGAAAGTTATAGTGCATAGTGCAAAAGCGAGATATAATTAGTATACCATTATGTATCTATATAAGAATCTGTTTGCCGTCATATACGGATTTGATGTGAATGTATTTAATCGTGTGGCTATCTCCGTATGGATTATGTTCCTGGAGATTATTATTATCTTGTATAAGTAGTGTAGTGTGAGGTAGAACCTTGAGTTAGTTGGACTGTTAGTACAGCCGTTGGCATGTTACCTCTTCTTGCGTGAATTATAAGGACAGATTCTCTGATTGGTGGGGCATTGCACCTGGGGCCCTTAGGACAGCAAGAGCTCGAGGGGTTAAACCTAAGGATGTTCTTACCCATTGCATTAGAGGATTGTATCTTGTGAGGAACGCAAGAGGTGAATTTTGGATAACTGTGAGTGAACAGTAATATGCCTAATATGATGGAATGTGAGAGATGCCATGAGATGGTAGTTTGGATTATAAAATTGAGCACTCGGAGATGTGCATGAGTGTATACCAAGTGTGGTAGTATGAATTATGGTCTTACGGACATTATGAAATGAATTATTGGATTATCACCCTATGTGCAGGGAATGGAAATTTATTAGTGATGATGGGTTGAGTCAAAGTTTTATGGAAAGGCTTGTGATGGTGATATGTTAAGTTAAGTTGGTGGCCTGAATGGCCAAGGATGTTAATAAGGGATTAATTGTGATTTATTCAAGTAAGAAGGTGTGATGCTAGTTGTTAAATAGAAATGTATTTGGTAAAATGAAAGGTTGATATCCCTACCCTGGTGGTAGAGTTACTGATGGAGCAGTATAGATGCAAAAATTATTGTGAGAGATGTGTTGAAAATACACAATGTGGATGTTGTTATTGACTAGGTATCAAGAGATATGATTGAGTGTGCTAATAGTACTTGAATAGTCTAAGAGACTTGTGTAACAATTGATATGAAGTGATGAAAGTAATGATAGTGATGGATTTAGTCCTTTTTGGTATGATAAATAGGCTTTGAAAATCCCTATGTGATGGGACAAATATGAGAAAGAGATGATATGTAACCTTGGAGTGATGCTTACTGGTTGAATGAAATGATAATGAAGGTGGGATGTATAGAAGGAAATGCATGTGAAACTGATAACATGAGTATGGAACGATAATTAAAGAAAAGTTGTTAGTGGAAATCTTAGGCATGTTGCCTTTAATGTGAGAAACCGATGATGAACTATGTGTTAAGTTTTGATATGATTAGTTGAAATTGTAAGTATGATCTAGTGTATGAAAATTCATGAGTGAATTCGTGATGAAAGCGTTGAAATGACTGATGTGAGGTATGGATTATAATGTGTGGTCCATTGGGGACCAGATAAAGGTCTTGAGAGAGAGATTCGCCAGTGTGTTTTGGCGAAATTGGTGAACTTGTAAGGTTAGATTGACAGTTGAGCACAAAGATGTTGCTTGTTAAAGATGAAGTGTAGAGGTGAAATTGTACGTTGTGGGTTGAGAACATGAGAAAAGAAAAATGTGGATGTACGAGTTGTGGCTAAATGCCAAAAATGAGGATTTGTCCCTCGGAAAATAAAAGTATAGTGAGCGTGAACTGGGTGATTACTCGGTGAGTTGCACAGAGAGGCTGTGAGATTCCATAATAGTGTTTGATGTGGAATAAGAAATGTGAAAGAGATTGATGACAAGAGTTGATACTCCATAAGAATAAAATTCAGAGAAGGAAAATTGTGGCTGTATTGTGCCAGTAAGTAATAGTTGCCTGTATGGCACAGATTGAATAGGATGTAGCATGACCCTATGGGTATATTGGTTGATATGTTAATTGGTAGGAAAACCTGCCAAGAGAAATTATGGGCTATATGTGCTAGGTAGCCGGACTTGTGAAATGAAAATGAAAAGAAATTAAAAGCAATTGGCTTGGTAAAGCAGAAAAAGAGCACAACTGTGTGGTGCGCTCTGGTTGTTCACATGTGGTGTCACCGGTGGGTATTGAAATTGGGAAGGACTTGAGGTCTCCCATTGGGCCTGTGAAAGGCAAGACTATTGTGAAATGTGGCTGGAAAGCCAAAAGATAAAAATTTAAATAATTATGTTGGTGTCCGCGCACTGGATGGAGCTTCTTGGGTACGGGGGACTGAGATTCTCTGGCTGTATCCCGAGTTAGCATATGTGCATAGTTGATTTTGCGGACAAAATTCCTAAAAGGTGGGGTGAATATAACACCTCGGAAAATAAAATGTGAAATTATTTGATGAAATATGGGTTTAAGAGGGAAGGATTAGTGAAAATCAGAGAAATTATGGCCAAAAAGGGCAAAAGGGCAAAATGGTAATTTGTCAAAAACGTGAACCGGGGCATGAAAAATGGAGTTAGAGATGTAATATGGCAAAAATAATGCTGGAAATGGAATCAGGACGGAAAATTGAGTGAATAGGCAAAATTGTGAAAAAGTGATGAATAGTGACTTTTTAAGTGAAAGATACTGCAGTACGAGTGTACCGATAAGTGTGAAAATTTTATGAGTATTTTGAGGAAAGAAAAATATGACATGGACTGGAAAAATATGTAGATTAAGAATTTGTGATCATAATTTTTATCGGGATTAAAGTTAGATCGCGTGTGGGACCCGTGGGATCAAAACCCACTTAAGTTCCCTCACTTTTTCCCCTCACCCTCACGCCCTCTCTCCCTTCTTTCTCTTCTTCTCACCGTGACCTCCCCCATTTGTGAAGAACCATGAGCATTTCTCTCTTCCCTCACCATTTCTTCATTTCTCCACCGAATCACTTGATTTTGGTGTTGAAATCTATTGTAAACAACCTTCTAGATCCATTGGTAACACTTAGAAGCCATGAAACCACCTCCTTGGGGCGAAAATGGACAAGATCAGATTCGACCCACTTGGGTTTTTGGAGTTTTCTTGGAGTTTTGATCTTCTTGTGGTTTAGTGAAGCTTTGGTGGTGATCATACAACACATTGTGAGTATATTTGTGGTATTTTTATGGTTGGATTCATAGATCTAGAAATTTATGCTTTAAACCTTTGATTTTAGATGTGTGATGATAGAGAGCTCAAATGGAAAAATGCTATTAGATGAAAATGCCTTAGAATGATGCATGAAAGCTAGAAATGCTATGATAAATTTTGGTGAAAAAGTGGGATTTTTAACTTAGGAAATTTTGGGTTGAGTTCATAACTTGGTGAAAATTGGCATGTGGAGAAATTAATAATTGAATGATGGACCATTGGTATAGGTTGATAATATGATTACATGATTAGTATGAGTGTTAAAATGAATGGAAAAGCCTTGGGGCATACCTTGTGAGGAATCCGAATTATGATGAAAATGGAGGAAAAATGATATAAGAATGATGTAGTGGAAGTTGAATGATTGAAAATGATGTTTAATTGGATGATGGTATAGTGTGGTAAAGTGGAGTGAGAAGAAAGAATGTGTGATTCATGATATAATTGGTAATTTGATCTATAAAAGAGATTGAAGTAAAATGAATGATTATTTGAGATTTAATGTTTGATTTGGAAATGGATTGATAATCATGTTGTGGATTATCTAGGTTGCCTCTTTTGGACGCTTTGGAAGCGGGTAAGCTTGGAGCTTACGTTGGAGCATGGGCTCGGTATTGAGGTAACCTTTGGAACTGGGGTTTAGCCCTTGTGTGCTCCACCACACCTAGTGGATGGTTGTGGTTGGATTATGTGGTTATGACATTGTGTGATTGTGTGCTTGTATGCATATTGCTTGATTTAGTGCAAATTTGTTTGGTCACTGGCCAGTTGACGTGTGTTGGAGTTTGGACATCCGCTGGGTTCGTCCTTGTGAGAATGCCAGTCGGGTTTTGCCGTGGAGTCGACTCTGGGAGCGGCGCCAGGATGATCCAAACGGGGACGTCCGCCGGATAGGGCTCATGAGGAGTTCCGGTTGGGTATTGCCATGGAGTCTTCTCAACCATGGGAGAGGCGCCAGGACTGTCTCGGGAGTTATATGATGGAGTCCTTGAACATGAATCCATGAGTGGATGTTCTCGGGTTGTCTCCAGTTGATGGGTGATATTGTATTACATGCATATTATATGATGTTGTATTTGCACATTGAGTGAGCCATGGGGTGGAGAAACCTCCAGGGCCCTTGGTTTACTGAGATATATTTATATATCTCACCCCGTGTTGTGGGGCATCATTTCAGGTCAGGTTGAGCCTGGAAGAGTGGAGCATGAGGTGCATGTTGGAGGCACCATGGGATGAGCATTGGATAGGGACACATCTTGCATATGATGTATGCTTTAGACTTAGGTCATGAATCTATGCATGTTGAAAATGCCATGCTTAGTAAGCTCATGAACACATGTTAGATCCTTCAATATGATGTATATGTAGGACATGAGAATATATTGTATATTTGAGTGAGCATGGGACTTGTCCATTGCCACATTCATTGTAATTGAAGTCTTGGTGAATATGTTGTAAAATGGACCATATTTGATGTAAATTGGCCATTATATTAAAGACTATGTAAATGTTGCATAATTGAATGAAAATGCATGTTTGAAGGGGCCTAGTGCCTAGATTAGAGTATGTTTAAGTGTTGTGTGGAGTACTTAGGTGTTTGGGATGGATTACACAACCTTTTTGGGGCTTAAAATGCTGTAATCTGTCACTTTTGCTGCATAGTAATCGATTACCCAAGCATGGTAATCGATTACCATGCAACAGGGGACGAAAATTGGCTACTGTCTTCACTGGTAATCGATTACTGAGGCTTGGTAATCGATTACCATGTGAGGTAATCGATTACCCAAAGTTGGTAATCGATTACCAGAACAGAGGAGGTCAAAATTTGGCTACTGCCTCATTTTTGACAGGTGGTAATCGATTACCACCCACTGGTAATCGATTACCACAGTGCAATTTTTGAAAATTCAGGTTTTTCTTGACTTAAAGAAAGGGCATAACTTGTTGGGTAGAACTCCAAATGATTCGTGGTTTGAAACCACGCGTAGCTTACGTAAAGGGCTAGAACTTGGTAAGAAAGGAGAATGAGTTGATGGGTTTAAAATGAGTTGAATAAAAAGAAAAGTTTAGTGTTGTTGTTAAGCTAGATGCTTCCGCGTATGGCATTTACAATTATAGTGTTGCTTTAATTGATTACGGAAAAGGTTATGGTTATGAAAAGAGAATACGAATATAAGAAAAAAGTTTACCCGTAATTTAATTAACCCAATTACTGTGATTGTAACTGCGCTTAATATCATAATCAATGTTAACAATACCGGTACGTAACGGGCTGTTACAGTTTTCAAGTTAGATTCTGGCATTTTCATGAGAATAGAGGGCATTGTTAGGAGTTCTTTGCATTGATTCAGTCATGCTTAGCATAGTGATCTATTGATTGTCTGTGTGATGTTATGCTAGATTGCTGTTTTTGGTTTTTCCATGTTTGGATCTTGTCTGTTGCTGGGGACAACAACGTTTAAATCTGGGAATAATTTGATGTGCCTCTGGCATATATGATTTTCCAAGCTAAAAATAATTAGGCTTAAGTCATAAAAGAGCAATTTTTGTACATATTTGCTTTATATATTGACTTTTCCATTTCAATCTTATTTTTTATTTATTTTTTATTTTTATATAGGAAAAAGAAGGAGAATACGAAATTTTAAAAAGAAGATTGTCGCGTGAGTCCGAGCGGATGGTGGCGCGATGTCGCGCCAGTTGTTCTCTGCCATTTTCCAGAGTTTTGGCGCGATTCTACGCTGTGGTGGCGCGATTCTACGCTGTGGTGGCGCGATTCCGTGCCAGTTTGCGGAAAGACATGATCGCGTGTTTTGAAGGTAATTTTGGAACTACGCGCGCGGGAAGAATGTAAAAAGGATGCAGAATAGAAAGAAAGGGATTCCATCATCACAGACCATCGTGCTTCAGAGAGAGAGTTCTTGAGAGGAAATCTTGTTCATCTTTTGTTCTTCCATTTTATATTTTCAGTTTATGTTGGATCTTTGTATATCAGCTATGATAATGGCTGGCTAGTACTCTTTATTGTAGTTAGGGTCACAAACCCTATGTAAACCCCTTCTACGAGGGGTTCACATCAAGGGTTGTGACCCTCACCACAATAAAGTAAACTAGCCAACCATTATCATGGCTAAAAATCCAATATTCAACATAAACTGATAAATGAAAGGGAAGAAGATGAAATGGATCTGTGGAAGAGTCTCTCAGAGCACCACCGTCGACTCTCTTCTGAATGGAATGAAATCGATCCCTAATTCTGTCATGAGGATCCTATTTATAAGCCTCGCTTCTTTCTTCCAAAAATGCCCTTGGACAACACGGCGTAATTTTCCTGCGAACCGGTGCAAGTTGGTGCCGTGCTTCTGTGCTAAAGTGAAAAGTCAGACCAACTTCTCGAAAATTGGCCCCAGTTGGCGCCATTGTGGCGCCACTAGGCGCCGTGCCACTGCCAAAATTGCATTTCTCCAAAAACCGGCGCCAATTGGCGCCACTTTCAAAGGTCCGCTGCAAAGTTCGTAATTTGGCGCGGGTTGGCGCCAATGTGGCGCCATTCCGCGCCATGTTACTGGAATTTGTACTGTGTTGCACCTGTGTGGAGTCGCGTTAATAGGCTTTTTATAATTTTCATTTCTTTTACCTATATAAACACAACCAATAAGTGAGGAATATCATTGATATAGAAAGAATCAATATAACAACCAATGTATTTAAATTGCTCTTTTATGACTCAATTCTTATCATTTCCAGCTTGGAAAACTACATTAGCCATAGGCAAATCACTAGACTTAGAGAATGAATATTGTATATGGATTTAGGTATATGCATATTGTCATATTTGTTCATACCACAGTTTGCCTAAGTCTAGTTGTATTTTTATAATGTTGTATTTTGAGGTTATTTTATTGCATCTTGGAGGATTTGTTGTATTATGCTTTCCATTGGAGAATTGTAAATTGTAATTATTGGACCTTGTGTAATGTTGAAGCATGATGTATGATGACAGGCTAATAGGCCTATTTTAGGTTATGAATATATGTATGTTTAAAGAATGCATGCAAATGGAACAATGTGATTGAAATGGTTTAAGTTTTACAAAGTAAGTAATGAATTTTAAAGTGAGTTAATTGTATAAATTATGATGGGTTGTAAGAGCACCAAGGCATTGCTAGTCCTTGAGTGCCACCCTTATTTATTAGGCACTATTTGAGGATAATAACACACTTTTAATAAAGTGGGACAGGTTGAATAAACAAAGGAGATGCCGTCGAATTTTCTAGAAAATGGTAGATTTTGGGTGAACTTTGGGAGAGTATATCTCCCTCCACAGAGGTTCAATAGGGATGTGCCATACATAATTTTGAAGATTAAGATGTCAAATATGTTGTGTCAAAATTTGGTGGCCATTGCAGTTGTACGCAGACCTGTAGAGGCATTTGAGTACAAATTGTTCAGGATGCCCTGCTGCAGGGGTTGTCGGGTAACCTGTTTTTGGAAAATTATTTCTCCCTCAATTATTGGTCAAATTAGGCCCATCATATTTCAAATTGAAGCTTGAGGTGTTTAGTTTACTTTATAAAAATTTGAGAATAATTGGTGGAGCATTTTGTCCAGAATCGCTGAAAGAGTAGAGGCTGTTTGGAGCCCTGTTTGAGGTTGGCTGGCAGCTTTGCTTGTCCAACTTCAAACGGTAATAACCGGAGCAAACGAGAGCTTTATAGAGTGTGTGATAGCTTGTTGGAAAGATAATTGAGTCTATAATAACATACTAAATGATGAGAGGTTCGTAGCATACGAATTTTATGTAGGGTACAAAAGACTGAACCATGTTCAGATACGTAGAAACCGTAAAAGTGAGAATTATGCTAAGTGAGTTTATGGGAACCCCTTAGTGACTTAAGATAAGCAATATATGATAGTTAGGAAATTATTTTAATAATTTCGCATTTAGATTTCAGTTATGATCACAGCTTTTACTCATTACATTTATTTATTGATTTTAAATGCTTACGTAATGAAAAGGAAAAAGTTTACTCGCATTTTTAAATGAACTTATGTGATTGTAACTGCACTTAATATTATAATCAATGTTAACAATACCGGTGTAAAAATGGGCTGTTACACTTGCGCAATATCTCATGTGAATGATTTTGGAAATATTTTTAGAAAACGTATTGGAAAAAGTTAATTCATATTTTTAAGAGACGATTTTATATTTAATAAAATAAAGTCTTCCGTTGTGTACGCTAAATATCATGTATGTTAACAACCGGAGTACTACGGGGTGTTACAATTGATTTCCACCAATCAACAATTATTATTTTCACAAATTAAATTCATTAATCAATTATTAATTCACAATAAATAATAATCGTTGATTGCCATAAATCAACAGTTAAGATATAGTTATAAGAGATTGTAAACAAAAATAGGTTATTAGTATAACCTTCCACACACACACACACACACACACACACACACACACACACACATTTCGTCACATAATACAATCCATAATTTCATAATTCATCAATACCGAATCATCACATCATTTCACTTATCACTTGATATACATATCTTATTCACAATCAGATCATCAGAAACACAAATCATATAGTCACATAATTATACATCCTACATGAATGTAACTCTACTAGTGTCTGACATACACCAGCCATACAAACATAAAATCAAAGTCCCACTGGACCGTGGTAGAACAACAAGGTAGGAGAATACCCCTAAACCAAAAGTTTACCTGTAAAGCTTTCCTTGCAAATAGCTTGATCTTTGAAGATTATTTCTTTGACCCCACATTATTATCATGAATAAAAGCGCCATCAATCACCAAACACATGATACTTGCAATTCAAGAAACTAACGCTTTTCATGTTAATTTCAACAATCATACATGGTGACTTAAAATGGTTATTTTAATAACTCTCCTTGACAATTTATGCCATAAAACAAGCCTTACTAAATTTTCTCATGTTTCCAATTTACTTTCTTATCAACATGACAACTTGAATATTGAACCCAAATAGGTTTTAACACCTTAAACATACTTGAAATATAATCCCAAATATTCACTTGAATTTAAACAATCTTATAAGTCATTTTCGTTAATATAGCCGAATCCAACATACTATGAAGTCATCATAAAATTTCCATAAACCATGCTTACTTGTGTCAATAATACTTAGGATAGTTTCAAAACTAACTTCTAAGCACCATTTATCATTAAACTCATTTCAATTATAATTAACCCTAACATGGCCAAGCCATGAACTATAGGTTCCATGACTTCAAAAGTCATCTTGTAACTATTAATTACTCAAATTGACTATACAACATTCAATGGTTAACAACCACTATTGGAATTACCTTAAAATCAACTTCCAACATAATTTTCATGTATTAACCTAAAAATAACATATTTGGTTATCTCATTCTCTAACCTTTTCCATATAAACTTCATATCCTATTTCACCATTCATAAGATCATGACCACTAATCATCATTCATATCAAATTATATCAATCCCCATCATAATTTTTCTTGCTTGGCTGAATTGGAACATGTAAAATCTCATGGATTTGACATATATTAACATGACTAATTCATACTCCACTTGACTTGTTCATACACTAGAAACCTTACACAACATTTAAACATCATGAACCACAATTCCAATGCCACTTAATACATGTTGGCTGAATTGCACATATATAGGTTCCATGAATTTTCTTCAAACTTTAACTATTTTTCAATCAAACCTTTCATCAATACATCATCCATTAGTCATGTTTTGATATATACTTTTGATCAAACACCTAGTCGACAACATTATCCATGTATTGGCCGAATTCCTCCTTGGCTTTTTCATCAATCCAACATGCATTTTTAAAGCTTTTTCAAGCATATTTCAACTTCAAACCAGCAACCAACCATTATCCAATCATAAACCATATCAAAACATCATGATTATTCTTCATCAAAATCAACCTAAAACCATAGAAAACCTAAATTCATATATCATAATTTAGCCATCAAATTTCAAGTATATTACCTTGAATAGCTTCTAAGATAATTAGAGATTGTTCTTCGCACCTGAAACCATCAAAATCATCTTTATTTCCCCCCAAAATAGCAGCTAGGTCGTAGCAAAGGAGAAAGGAAAACTCACTTAATACAACCTCTCGTGAAGAACTAAAGGTATGATTATGGTCACAAGAGCATAAGCTTCAAGTTTTGTGTAGAAACCTAAGCTTAAAAGTGTCTAAATCAAGAAGCTCAAGCTTGCACTTTCTTAACCACAAAGGTTCGGTTAACATGAAGAGAAGAAGAAGAAGAAGAATGCATGGAGACTAAGAAAAAGAGAGCAACCGACTTGCATATAAAGAAAGCAACTAAGTTATTTATTTTTCCATCTTGTCTGACTTTCTTGATTTATAATGAATATCCTTCGTTGTTATTTTTCAAGATTTAGACCTTTTTATTTTATTTTCTCTGCTCATAATTAGATCAATTTAAGATTACTTTGAATCTAGAAAATTTGCCAAACTGTTTAATTAAACCATCAAAATCAAGTTTAGGCCAAGTTTTTGCCTATATGCAAAATAGTTCCTAAACTTTCACATATTTATACTTTGACTCACAAACTTTACAAATAATTCCATTTGGGTCCTTATCGACTTGTTGTCATTATAATTGTTATAATGTCCATTACATGATTACTTGTCAGAATTTCCCTGAACACATACTCGATCTCTTAAACACTTGTTTAATTTCCTTGCTTAACACAACTTGATAATGAGAGTTATTATAGTTACCACAATTCAACAATTAAAGACAAGCACAAAAGCTAAAGATTTATAAAGAACATTCAAAAAATGCACAAAAACACAAAGTTGAGGGGGCAATAGACTTTGTGTAATTTACAGGTCGTATAATTTTCCTGTATTCAAATGCATCACTCTTCTATGTTTGAAGGAGTTACTCTTTCTATTACTTCTTTCACAGGCTATATTTGATATGAAATACAAAGGACCTATTTATAGGCCAAAATACAAAAGCTTAAAAACTCCAAACAACACAACTCTTCATAACTAAAAGACACAACTCTTCATAACTAAAAGACACAACTCTTCATAACTAAAAAACATAACTCTTCACCAAACTCTAAGCATAATAATTGTCCACTAACAAATTCCTAAGGACATATCCCTTCACCACAAAACTCTTCATTTTCTATTTTCTTTAATTAAATAAAGTCTAAACCAACAAAACTCCCCCTTAAACTTTAATATCTATACCGTCCTTCATTCCCATCTTCTTCTTGCAATTCTCAAACAACAACGTCGGCAGGGGCTTTGTGAAAATATCTCCAACTTGATCTCGGCTTGTAACATGAGTGAGCTCCACCTTTTCTTCTTTGACTTGATCTCGGATGAAATGGAACCTGACATCAATATGCTTACTTCTTTCATGGTTGACCGGGTTCTTTGCTAACTTGATCGCAGATTTGTTGCCAACTCGGATTTCAGTTGAACCGACTTGCTCTTGCTCCAACTTGCTCAATAAATTTCTCAGCCAAATTGCATGACAAACACACCAGGAAGCAGCAACGTACTCGGCTTCGCATGTAGATAAAGTCACAATAGGTCCCTTCTTCGAAATCCGGGTGAATGCCGTGTTGCCCATGAAAAACACATAACCAGCCGTGCTCTTTCGATCATCTACGTCTCCACACCAATCACTCAGAATTCTCTTTACCGCCTTCCAATGTGTGTATCTCGGCTCCTCCATGAACCGACTTAGTATGCCGATACTCAACGAGATATCCGGCCTCGTGCATGTGAGATAACGTAGGCTCCCACCAAACTTCTGTACTTGCTTGCATCAACACGGTCTCCTCCATCAAACTTAGAGAGTCTTGAACCTGGTTCCATCGGAGTTGAAACATCAAGACTTCTCGTCTTTTGCTTGTATCCTTTTGCAACAAGTCGCGCCTTGTACCGTTCTATCTCTCCTTGAGCTTTCATCTTTCTCTTGAACACCCACTTCACACCAATGGGCTGACTTTCTTTTGGCAATTCCGCTAACTCCCATGTGTTGCTGCGGTCAATTGCTTTAATCTCCTCGTCCATGGCAGTTTGCCACAGCGACGCCTTGTCTTTTACGTTTACCTGCAAACACTGTGACGCCTTGTCTTTTACTTCTGCCTGCAAACATTTTTCTTGCATGCTTCTCAAATTCAGCTTATACATGCGATTTCTCCCCATTTCAACTCGAGCAACCAAACACCCTTGCTTATCTTTCAAGTGTAAAAACTGGTCTTTCATAAGTACTGAATAACCTTTCTCCATTAGTTGCCCTATACTCAAAATGTTGCTCTTGAGGTCTGGAACGTAATACACATCTCGGATTGACCCAACTAAGCCATCCTTTTGTAAGAAACAAATCGTACCTTGGCCTTTGACCTCAACCTTTGACGCATCTCCAAATGACACATGTCCGGTTTCCACCTTTCGCATCTCTTTGAATAAGTGCTCATGCCCGCACATATGGTTACTTGCACCTGTGTCGAGGTACCACACCATGTCATTGTCGGTGTTGCCTTCATTGTGTGCTATAATGAGAATACCTTCTTTCGCCTCATCTTCCATGGCTAGATTGGTTGTCTCTTCCACCTCTTTCTCATCTCGGCAATCTCTTGCGAAATGTCCGATCTTACCACAATTGTAACATTTATCCGAGTAGCAATCTTTTGCAAAGTGACCATACTTGCCACACTTGTAGCACTCAATGTTGGAGTAATACGACCGACCTCCTCTTCCACGTCAGTTCTGTTGGCTTGACTGTTCTTCCTCCTCACTCTGACCTTCTTGACCACGACCTCTACCACCACGACCATTTCCTCGTCCACCTCGTCCACGACCTCTACCTCGGACATTCTGAGAGTAGAGTGCCTTTTCATCCTTGATATTTGCTTTTGACTGAAGTACTTGCTCCAGTGTCTCTTCCTTCTTCTTTTTCTTGCGCTGTTCATGCGCCTCCAGAGAACCTGCTAGCTCTTCAACAGAGAGCGTAGCCAAGTCCTTAGACTCCTCAATTGCACATACCACGTTCTCGAAGTCGTCTGTCAACGACCTCAGAATTTTTTCAACGACTCTGGAGTCGGTCAACACCTCTCCATTTCGTTTCAACTGGTCCACCACGGTTTGAACCTGGGTGATGAAGTCCGACACTCCTTCGGTTTCCTTCATCTTCATCCACTCCAACTCTCCTCTTAGAGTTTGAAGTCGGACCTGCTTCACACGGTCCGCGCCTTTGTAAGCCGTCTCCAATATATCCCAAGCTTCCTTTGCCGTTGTAACAGCCCGTTGTACACCGGTATTGTTAGCATTGATTATGATATTAAGCGCAGTTACAATCACAGTGATTAGATTAATTAAATTACGGGCAAAATTTTCTTTTAACATATTCCTTTTCTTGCATAAACGCTTTTTCCGTAATCAATTAAAACCACACTATAATTGTAAATGCCATTTGCGGAATCATACACTTTCTAACATCATAAATCTTTCCTTTTATTCAATTCATTTAAACTCACCATCTTACTCTCATCTTTTACCAAGTTGTAGTCCTTTACATTGTCTACGCGTGGTTTCAAACCACGTATCATTTGGAGTTCTACCCATCAAGTTAAGCCCCTTCATTTTAGTCTAGAAAAACCTGAATTTTCAAAATTTACACTGTGGTAATCGATTACCAGTGGGTGGTAATCGATTACCACCTGTCAAAAATGAGGCAGTAGCCAATTTTCTCATTCCTCTGTTCTGGTAATCGATTACCAACTTTGGGTAATCGATTACCTCACAAGGTAATCGATTAACAAAGGCCAGTAATCGATTACCAGTGCAGACAGTAGCTAATTTTTCGTCCCCTGTTGCATGGTAATCGATTACCATGCTTGGGTAATCGATTACTATGCAGCAAAATGACAGATTACAGCAGTTTTGAGCCCCAAAAAGGGTGTGTAATCCATCCCTAACCCCTTGGTACTCCACATAACACATAATCATGTCCTAATGTAGGCTCTAGGCCCTTCCATCATTCAATTTCCTTAAGTTAAACATCATTTACATCATTCTCAAAATAATGGCCATTTACATGCAACTATGGACCATTTTTTTACAACATTACTCATCAAGACTTCAAGGCTATGAATGTGGCAATGGACAAGTCCCATGCTCACTCAAAATATACAGTTATCCAAGCCATGAATAATAAAACATAAACAAGACTTAGCATATGACCATGAACACTAACAAAAGCATGGAAATGACATCATGCAATATGTTCATGACCTAAGTCTCAAAATACTAATGGTATGCTATGTGCACTCCATAAACTCCTCCAAAAAGCCATGCAATCCCAATGCACCGCATGCCAATCCAACATCCACTATGCGGGCTTCTTGCCCGAAGCTCCTCCCGGCTCATAGTGACCTGAAATGTGGTCCCCCAAACACGGGGTGAGATATACGGATATATCTCAGTAAACCAATGGAGCTAGAGGCTCTCTCCACTCCATGGCTCACTAAAATGTATCAAAATGACATAATATGATATGCAAGTAAAACAATATCACCATCCTCCTGGAGACACCCAAGAACATCCATTCATGGATTCATGTTCAAGGACTCCATCATATAACTCCCGAGACAGTCCTGGCGCCTCTCCCATGGTTGAGAAGACTCCATGGCAATACCCAACCGGAACTCCTCATGAGCCCTATCCGGCGGACGTCCCACGTTTGGATCATCCTGGCGCCGCTCCCAGAGTCGACTCCACGGCAATACCCGACTGGCATTCTCACAAGGATGAATCCAGCGGATGTCCAAACTCCACTCGTCAACTGATCAGTGACCACACAATTTTCACACAATACAAGCAATATGCATACAAGCACACAAACACATCATGTCATCACTACATAATCCAACCACAACCTTCCTCTAGGTGTGGTGGAGCTCACTAGGGATTAAACCCAAGTTCCAAGAGTTTACCTTAACACGAGCAACACCGTTCCAAACGTATGCTCCAAATCAACTTTTCACAATTCCAACCGTGTGAGGCACCCTACAACAATCATTAAATCCCAATTACACAAAAACTCATTTTTCATCAAAATTCCTCAAAATTCTCTAAGTTAAAAACCTAGATTTTTCACCAAAATTTAACATAGCATTTCTAGCTTACAAACATGATTCTAAGACCCTTTCATCTAATAGCATTTTTCCATTTGGGCTCTCTATCATCACACATCTAAAATCAAAGGTTTGAACACATATTCATAGATCTAAGAAATCAACTATCAAAAGACCACAAATATACTTACAATGGGTAGTATGATCACCACCAAGGCTTCACTAAACCATTTGAAGCTCAAAGCTCCAAGAAATCTCAAAAAACTCCAATGGGTCGGATCTGTTCTTGCTCAAAACGCGGCCAAAGAGATGGATTCAAGGCTTCTAGGTGCTACCAATGGCTTTGGAAGGTTGTTTACGATAGATTTCAACACCAAAATCAAGCGATTCGGTGGAGAAACGAAGAAATGGGAAGAAAATGGAGAAGTGGCTCTTGGTTCCTTTCTTTTCTCACAGGGGGTGCGCACGGGAATGGAGGGGAGAAAGAAGGAAAAGAAGAAGAAAAAGGGGTGGGGCCAAGTGACTTTGGTCACACGGGTCCCACACGCGATCTAACTTTAAATCCGATAAAATTTCCGATCACAATTCCTTAATCTAAATATTTTTCCAGTCCATGACATATTTTTCTTTCTCCAAAAAAATGATAAAAATTTCACACCTATTGGTACACTCACAACTCAGTATTTTAACACTTAAAAATCACCATTCATCAATTTTTCACAAATTTGCCTATTCACTCAATTTTCCGCCCTGATTCCATTTCCAGCATTACTTTTGTCATTTGAAATCTCTAACTCAATATTTAAGCCTCCTAACACACGGTTGGCAAATTACAATTTTGCCCTTTTTGCCCTTTTTGGCCATAATCCTTGGATTTTCACTAATCCATCAACTTTCATTTCACAATATAACATTAAAATAAACGTTTAAATACTTGAGGTGTTATATTCACCCCACCTTCTTGAAATTTTGTCCGCAAAATTAAATCATACCTGCTCACTAACTCAGGATACAGCCGGAGAATCTCGTCCTCCCGCTCCCAAGTAGCCTCCTCAGGTGTGCGGCCTTCCCACTGAATCTTCAGCATGGGAATCACTTTACTTCTCAATCGCTTTTCACTGCGATCCAAAACTGCAATAGGACCAATGGGAGTCTTCAAGTTCTCCCTGATTTCAATATTATCTGGTATCACCACATGTGATTCATCCGGAACATAACGTCGCAACTGCGACACATGAAAGACATCATGTAAATTAGACAACTGAGGGGGTAAGGCAAGCTGATAGGCCACCAATCCTACTCTTTTCATAATCTGATATGGCCCAATAAATCGTGGACTCAGCTTCCTCACACCCAACGCGCGGCCAACACTTGTGACCGGAGATAACCGTACAAAAACATGGTCACCTTCCTCAAATTCCAGCGGTCTATGCTTATTGTCGTAATAACTTTTCTGCCGATTCTGTGCCTGTTTCAATTTTTCTCTAATCATTTCAATTTGTACTGTCGTTTCCTGCACAAAATCCGGACCAAATCTTTCTTTATCGCCTACCTCAGTCCAACAAGTGGGCGTACGACACTTCCTGCCATACAAAACCTCATATGGTGCCATACCCAGACTGGAATGAAAACTGTTATTATAAGAAAATTCCACCAATGGCAAGTACCTATCCCAGGCATTACCCTGTTCCAGTGTGCATGCTCTCAGCATATCCTCAAGTGTCTGTATGGTCCTCTCAGTCTGACCATCAGTCTGCGGGTGATAAGCAGTGCTCAGTCGAAGCTGAGTGCCAAAAGCCTGCTGCAAAGCTCCCCAAAAGCGTGAAGTAAACTTCGGGTCCCGATCGCTCACAATGCTAATCGGTATCCCATGGAGTCTAACAATCTCCTTTACATACAGTGTAGCCAACTTCTCTGTGGTGTAGTCCACTCGTACTGGTAGAAAATGTGCAGACTTCGTAAGTCGGTCCACAATAACCCAAATTGAATCATAACCAGCTTGAGTTCGCGGCAATCCCACAACAAAATCCATTGAAATACTCTCCCATTTCCATTCAGGTATATCCAGCGGCTGAAGTAATCCAGCAGGTTTCTGATGCTCTATTTTCACTTTCTGGCAAACCAAGCACTTAGACACGTACTCGGCAACATCTCTTTTCATACCAGGCCACCAGAACTTAACTTTCAAATCTTGATACATCTTTGTGGCACCTGGGTGGATAGCATATTGACCCTTATGGGCCTCAGTCATAACTTCCTCTGCAAGTTCCTTGGGCACAACAATCCTGCCCTGATATAACAATAATCCCTGTTCATTAACAGATATGCCACTCTGGCCTTTCAAGTACTTTATACTTTCATTGCGAATCTGAGTCTCTTTAATTTTCTCGTGCAGCTCGTTCTCAATCCGAGTCAGCTCCATATCACACATTCTTCCTGCAAAGAAATCCGTTATTTTCATATCACGGAATTGCTCAATCACTTCATTGTCCCACATCATCATAAAAGATAAATTGACAGACTTCCTACTCAATGCATCTGCCACAACATTCGCTTTTCCTGGGTGGTATTTCAACTCAAAGTCATAATCTTTCAAGAATTCAACCCATCTACGCTGCCTCATATTCAGCTCCTTCTGATCAAATAAATATTTCAAACTTTTATGGTCGCTGAACACAGCAAACTTCATTCCATACAGAAAATGCCTCCAAATTTTCAAGGCAAAAACAATAGCAGCCAATTCTAAGTCATGCGTCGGATAATTTTCTTCATGCGGCCTCAACTGCCTAGACGCATATGCAATCACTTTTCCTTCCTGCATTAGCACGCTCCCTAAACCTTTCTTAGAAGCGTCACAATATAATACAAACTCACCCTCCGGATCAGGTAGAGTCAACACCGGAGCAGTAGTCAATTTCTCTTTTAGTAGCAGAAAACAGTCCTCACATTCCTGGGTCCACACAAAAGGAGTATCCTTTCGTGTCAATCGAGTCAACGGTAGAACCATTGCAGAAAATCCCTGTATAAATCGGCGATAATAGCCAGCAAGCCCCAGAAAACTTCTAATTTCAGTCACAGTCTTTGGTCGTTCCCAGTCACTTACCGCTTCAATCTTGCTCGGATCCACTGCAACACCACTTGCCGAAATAACATGACCCAAAAATTGCACCTCAGACAACCAGAATTCACACTTAGACGGTTTAGCATACAGTTTCTTGTCTTTCAACACCTGCAACACAGTCCTCAAATGGTCCATGTGCTCCTCTTTACTCTTAGAATAGATCAAAATGTCATCAATGAATACAATTACAAACTGGTCCAAATACGGTTTAAAAATGCGGTTCATATAGTCCATGAACACCGTCGGGGCATTAGTAAGCCCGAAAGGAATCACTTGATATTCAAAATGTCCATATCTGGACCGGAAAGCTGTTTTAGGTACATCCTCCGGTTTAATCCGAATCTGGTGATATCCGGACCGGAGATCAATCTTTGAAAATACACAGGCACCCCTCAACTGATCTAATAAATCATCAATACGCGGTAATGGGTACCGGTTCTTAATAGTCACTTTATTCAGCTGTCGGTAGTCAGTGCACAATCTCATGCTACCATCCTTTTTCTTTACAAATATCACCGGTGCTCCCCACGGGGACACACTCGGCCTAATAAAATTCTTCGCAGACAGTTCTTCAATATGTTTCTTCAACTCAGCCAACTCAAGTGGCGACATCCGGTATGGAGCCAAGGAGATCGGCCCCACACCAGGCAGTAGGTCAATCGAGAATTCAATCTCTCTCTCAGGTGGGAATTCCGGTATCTCATCCGGAAATACATCTTCAAACTCATTAACAACTGGAATAGTAGAAATCTCTTCCTTCTTGTCACCTACCAATCCGCCCAACAAGACATAGCCCAGATCTCCAGCCTTCAAGGCTTTCACAGTTTGACTGACAGACAAATACAAAGACGGACAAACAGACGGCCTCTCGTGAGATAGCAACAACCTCTTCCCGCAGCAATCAATCATTGCGCAGTTCCGAGACAACCAATCCATCCCCAAAATCAAATTGACAGAGGCCAGGGGTAAGATAATTAAATCAATGGTGTAACCCCTGCCTAAATAAGTGAACTTCACATCTTCACAAATCCAAGACGATTCACTAACCTCTCCTGTAGCGGTAGTAATACGCATCGGAGGAACCATCCGTGTTACCTTTAAGTCCAACGCCTTAGCCACATAGTCCGCCACAAAAGAATGTGTAGCTCCCGAATCAAACAACACAGATAAATCAACATTAGATAGAAAAATTATACCTTTGACCAAATTCGGAGCCTTTTCAGTACGTTGTGCATTTGTAGTATAAACTCGTCCCACAGTAGGAACAACAGCAATAGGAGCAGCAGTAGTAGTAGTAGTAGTAGCTGGCGGCAAGGCCTGCAGATTCGCAGCCTGCCCCGAAGAAGAAGATGGACAATTTCTAGCAAAGTGGCCACTCTGACCACATCTAAAACAGTTCGACGTACCAGCACCACATACACCTCTGTGGTATTTCCCACACTTCCCACATTGTGGGGTAAAATATCTGTTCGAAGCACCACCACCACCAGTATTTCCACCCCTCTTGAACTGACCAGGAGGCTGCCTTACATGCAACCCCCTACCCCTGTTATTATTATTGAAACCTCCCCTGTTAGTATTGCCAGAAGGACCAGGTGTCCTCTTAACATCTTGCTTTTTTGCCGACTCAGATTTCGGATACCTCCCATAAACAGTCTCGACCCTCTTACATTGGGTCACCAAATCAGCAAAGTTCCTCACCGCAGTATTAGACATCCTCTTTGCAATCTTCTCACTCAGCCCTCTTTGAAATTTAGCTGACAAGAATTCCGGAGTAGGTAGAGTACCTCCATAGTTAGCAAACTTCACAAGCTCATTAAATTTCGCCACATAGGCATCAACAGTCATCACTCCCTGTACCAAATTATCAAATTCTCCTTGCTTTGCCTCCCGAACATCGCGGGGAAAATATTCTTCATGAAATAATCCTTCAAACATAGTCCATGTAAGAACCTCACCCTGAATAACAAATGGGCGAGACACATTGTCCCACCACTCTTGGGCATCACCCTCCAGCATATAAACAGAATATAACAACTTCTGCGGATCTTGGCATCTCATAACCTGAAAAATCTTGTCCATGCCCCTCAACCAAGCAGTGACCTCCTTTGGGTCCCTTGACCCCATAAATGCGGGTGGCTTATGTTTCCTAAAAGATATGAGCCTACGCTCATCATCAGCATTGTCAAGCACCTGTCCAGCAGCCCCAGTAGATTGGGCAACAGAAGATGGATCAGGAACATAACTCGGGTCCGTGGTAGTATGATGACTAGCCTCACCAGTGTGATGACTAGCCCCACTCTCCCCCTGTTGAGGAGTAACAGATGGCGTCGGTGTAGGAGTCACCGTAGCCGTATGCGGAGGTGTATCTTCCCTCCTAGGACGACCTCTATCCGCCCTCAACTCAGCCATAAAGGCCTGCATCATATCCTGATTTGCTTTCATCAGGTTCTCAGTCATATTTCTGTTTGCAGCCGTTTCCGCCTGCAGGGCATTCAGTGCTGCAGTGACCGGATCCGGTGGCAAAGGACCTGCACCACGTGCCCCACGGCGACCTCGTGCCCTACTCATGATATCTGTACATGTAACACAAAGGAATGAGTTGATCAGACCCACACTGAGGAATCACATATACATTAATCATAAATAGTTCACAGATAGCTATGACACACAAGATACATCATACCCAAACAATCAGAGTTCCCTAAACAAAACTGCTCTGATACCATAAAATGTAACAGCCCGTTGTACACCGGTATTGTTAGCATTGATTATGATATTAAGCGCAGTTACAATCACAGTGATTAGATTAATTAAATTACGGGCAAATTTTTCTTTTAACATATTCCTTTTCTTGCATAAACGCTTTTTCCGTAATCAATTAAAACCACACTATAATTGTAAATGCCATTTGCGGAATCATACACTTTCTAACATCATAAATCTTTCCTTTTATTCAATTCATTTAAACTCACCATCTTACTCTCATCTTTTACCAAGTTGTAGTCCTTTACATTGTCTACGCGTGGTTTCAAACCACGTATCATTTGGAGTTCTACCCATCAAGTTAAGCCCCTTCATTTTAGTCTAGAAAAACCTGAATTTTCAGAATTTACACTGTGGTAATCGATTACCAGTGGGTGGTAACCGATTACCACCTGTCAAAATGAGGCAGTAGCCAATTTTCTCATTCCTCTGTTCTGGTAATCGATTACCAACTTTGGGTAATCGATTACCTCACATGGTAATCGATTACCAAAGGCCAGTAATCGATTACCAGTGCAGACAGTAGCTAATTTTTCGTCCCCTGTTGCATGGTAATCGATTACCATGCTTGGGTAATCGATTACTATGCAGCAAAATGACAGATTACAGCAGTTTTGAGCCCCAAAAAGGGTGTGTAATCCATCCCTAACCCCTTGGTACTCCACATAACACATAATCATGTCCTAATGTAGGCTCTAGGCCCTTCCATCATTCAATTTCCTTAAGTTAAACATCATTTACATCATTCTCAAAATAATGGCCATTTACATGCAACTATGGACCATTTTTTTACAACATTACTCATCAAGACTTCAAGGCTATGAATGTGGCAATGGACAAGTCCCATGCTCACTCAAAATATACAGTTATCCAAGCCATGAATAATAAAACATAAACAAGACTTAGCATATGACCATGAACACTAACAAAAGCATGGAAATGACATCATGCAATATGTTCATGACCTAAGTCTCAAAATACTAATGGTATGCTATGTGCACTCCATAAACTCCTCCAAAAAGCCATGCAATCCCAATGCACCGCATGCCAATCCAACATCCACTATGCGGGCTTCTTGCCCGAAGCTCCTCCCGGCTCATAGTGACCTGAAATGTGGTCCCCCAAACACGGGGTGAGATATACGGATATATCTCAGTAAACCAATGGAGCTAGAGGCTCTCTCCACTCCATGGCTCACTAAAATGTATCAAAATGACATAATATGATATGCAAGTAAAACAATATCACCATCCTCCTGGAGACACCCAAGAACATCCACTCATGGATTCATGTTCAAGGACTCCATCATATAACTCCCGAGACAGTCCTGGCGCCTCTCCCATGGTTGAGAAGACTCCATGGCAATACCCAACCGGAACTCCTCATGAGCCCTATCCGGCGGACGTCCCACGTTTGGGTCATCCTGGCGCCGCTCCCAGAGTCGACTCCACGGCAATACCCGACTGGCATTCTCACAAGGATGAATCCAGCGGATGTCCAAACTCCACTCGTCAACTGATCAGTGACCACACAATTTTCACACAATACAAGCAATATGCATACAAGCACACAAACACATCATGTCATCACTACATAATCCAACCACAACCTTCCTCTAGGTGTGGTGGAGCTCACTAGGGATTAAACTCAAGTTCCAAGAGTTTACCTTAACACGAGCAACACCGTTCCAAACGTATGCTCCAAATCAACTTTTCACAATTCCAACCGTGTGAGGCACCCTACAACAATCATTAAATCCCAATTACACAAAAACTCATTTTTCATCAAAATTCCTCAAAATTCTCTAAGTTAAAAACCTAGATTTTTCACCAAAATTTAACATAGCATTTCTAGCTTACAAACATGATTCTAAGACCCTTTCATCTAATAGCATTTTTCCATTTGGGCTCTCTATCATCACACATCTAAAATCAAAGGTTTGAACACATATTCATAGATCTAAGAAATCAACTATCAAAAGACCACAAATATACTTACAATGGGTAGTATGATCACCACCAAGGCTTCACTAAACCATTTGAAGCTCAAAGCTCCAAGAAATCTCAAAAAACTCCAATGGGTCGGATCTGTTCTTGCTCAAAACGCGGCCAAAGAGATGGATTCAAGGCTTCTAGGTGCTACCAATGGCTTTGGAAGGTTGTTTACGATAGATTTCAACACCAAAATCAAGCGATTCGGTGGAGAAACGAAGAAATGGGAAGAAAATGGAGAAGTGGCTCTTGGTTCCTTTCTTTTCTCACAGGGGGTGCGCACGGGAATGGAGGGGAGAAAGAAGGAAAAGAAGAAGAAAAAGGGGTGGGGCCAAGTGACTTCAGTCACACGGGTCCCACACGCGATCTAACTTTAAATCCGATAAAATTTCCGATCACAATTCCTTAATCTAAATATTTTTCCAGTCCATGACATATTTTTCTTTCTCCAAAAAAATGATAAAAATTTCACACCTATTGGTACACTCACAACTCAGTATTTTAACACTTAAAAATCACTATTCATCAATTTTTCACAAATTTGCCTATTCACTCAATTTTCCGCTCTGATTCCATTTCCAGCATTACTTTTGTCATTTGAAATCTCTAACTCAATATTTAAGCCTCCGAACACACGGTTGGCAAATTACAATTTTGCCCTTTTTGCCCCTTTTGGCCATAATCCTTGGATTTTCACTAATCCATCAACTTTCATTTCACAATATAACATTAAAATAAACATTTAAATACTTGAGGTGTTATAGCCGTCGTCGCACCTCCAATCTTTTCAAGACCACCGCTTTCTTCAACGGCTTGAAACATCATAAATAGTGCCGCTGCATCCTTTGATCTCAACGTACTCAATTGCTTGAGTTGATTTGCTGAATATCCTTCCGTTGTATCAGGTTCTACGAACCCATTTTGCACCAACCCCCAATTGTCATAGGCTCGTAGAAGGGCCTTCATTTGGATGCTCCGGTTTTCATAGTTCACCTTTGTCAGGCGGGGCACTGACAGACTATTACTCATATTTTCTATTAGCTCAAGCTCTGATACCAATTTGTAATTTACAGGTCCTATAATTTTCCTGTATTCAAATGCATCACTCTTCTATATTTGAAGGAACTACTCTTTCTATTACTTCTTTCACAGGCTATATTTGATATGAAATACAAAGGACCTATTTATAGGCCAAAATACAAAAGCTTAAAGACTCCAAACAACACAACTCTTCATAACTAAAAGACACAACTCTTCATAACTGAAAGACACAACTCTTCACCAAACTCTAAGCATAATAATTGTCCACTAACAAATTCCTAAGGACATATCCCTTCACCACAAAACTCTTCATTTTTTATTTTCTTTAATTAAATAAAGTTTAAACCAACACTTTGAAGTTCTAAACAAGAATCTGATCCAAAGGCGTGGCCTTAAGTTTTGCTTTCTCCATGTCCTCCAATTGCTTTTCCTTGGCAAGCTTCTTAATCCTACCAATCTCAAGGCCCTTAATCATAGTTCTCCTGTACATTTCTGTGAAAGTGATTGGTTCCTCCATCACAGGTTTCTCTCCCTCTCTAACCTTCAAAGGGTACACTGTTGCATCTGGTGCTGGGTTTTGGAACGTTGCTATGGACAAACGGCTATAGTTCGAGTTCACCACAGCTCGGTGATCAGCACTCTTGAACCTTCCATTACTCACATACTGCATGTTTTACCCACATAAATGTAAACAAATTATGATAAGAAAATTTAAAATATTATAGAATAACAAAGTTTTCGGCCAAAACTAAAGTCTTGGTTAAACAACCACCAAGTCTTTCTCAAAACTTCTTAATAAAACAATTGCCTCAATCATTTTCTAAGAATTGAGTCATTATTTTTACAGAAATTTTTAATTGAACCATGTGAGAATTCACGTAAGACATCATACTAAAAAAGGAATAATTATGTTGATAAAAAGAGAATTCAAGCAGTTCTTTTTTTTTTTTTAAAATCAAATCATTTTTTTAAATTACCTTTTTAATTAGCGCAATTATAAGTAAATAATTGGATGAGTGAGAATATACATAATAATTAAAATTTCGCTATGTTTATAAAAAAGTAACTTTGATGGTCAATTAGTGACCATCTCGCTATTGTTTATTATAATAAAAATACTAAATAATATAGATGTATTTTCTGGAAATAATTCATGAAAAATAAAAAAAAATATTATGTTTTAATCAATGGGGAAGGTTATACTTACAACCTATTATCTTTACAACCTCTTACAACCACATATCTTAACCGTTGATTTCCGTCAATCAACGGTTATCATTTATTGTGATTTAATAATTAATTAATAAATTTAATTTGCAAAATCTTAACCATTGATTGATGGAAATCAACGGTTAAAATATATGGTTGTAAGAGGTTGTAAGAAAATATAAACCTTTCCTTTTATCAATTATTTATTTATTTTTCAATCTTATTTTTTTCTCACTTCGATTATGATTGGTTATGAAATATTGGTAATAGCTTTTACATAAAAGCTTTCAAATTCAACAGCATAACTGCAAAGTTACTAGCGTCTACCTGTTTTACTGCGTGACATTATTCAAACAACGTTATTTGATGGAAATAAAACTAGAAAAAACCAAATGCATTTTATGAATATCATTTAGTACTGTTTTGAACTAAATTTTATTTAACTTCTATTCTTTTTATATGAGGAATTAGGCCAAACACTTTTTATACATAAGCTTTTCAAAGAAATAACTTCATATTTTTAAATAAAAAATGACTTTTATGAGAAGCTTCCAGCTTATGGTTTTTGGCATTTTTAGAAAAACATCAATTTAACATTTTTATTTCATTAATATCCTTATTTTAATTTTAATTTTATTTTCAATTTTAATGCTTACCCTAAAATCCATTCATCAGATAATTCTCTCACATCATTTCTCCCTTCCCCGGTTAAATAACACAGATATTCATGATGTAAAAATGGAACGAAATGTTAGCATATAAAGTTTTTTTTATTATTTTTAATATATTAATAAATAATATAAAAAATTAATATATTAGTATATATATGTTTTAATATATTGATGAATAAGTATTTATATTTTTTTAAGAAATTTATCTTTTATTTTTTAAAAGATATATGTACTTAATAATATGAAATTACATATTTTTATTTTAATTTTAATTAAAATTAGAGTTTATAACTATTAATTTACCAAACAATTTATTTATAAGAGTTTTAGAATAAATTTTAAACTAAGAGAAGATCATTTGGATCATAGAACGAAAAACAATTCTAACCCTCCATAATATTAATAGTTTTCCTCCACTCTGTATTGAAACACCGTGTTCGTTAATTTATATTTCATTTCATTAAATCTTATTATACTACCTTCCTAAGTAAGTTTTGGTCAACATCTTTCTCTCTTTGTGTTAAACTTTGGATAACAAACTTCTATTCGACAAAAGAAATTAAAATATTGCAATTAAAAAATATAGTATTAATGTTGTTTTCGAAATATTCTTGAATGTAATGCATCTAGTTGTGCGCAATAGCCACGTGGCAGTTCTGCCTGAGTTATGCACAATGTTGTGTGCATCTTAGTGCAAGTGTCTGCACTTGCACACATAAAGGTGGGAAAAAAAAATCACATTAGATGGGTGCTTCAAGTCAAGTAAAAAAAAATAAAAAATAGGAAGATTAAAGGTAAAAGGTAAAAATATGTCCATCCCAACGACCATATAATTAAAAGCTTAAAACTTAAATCCTAGCTCATTGCTTTGTCTCTCTCTGTTTTTTTATAAACCTTATTAGTTCCAAATATTAATATACATCAACATTCCTGAAATTCAAAGGAGAATCTCACGGGATTTTTCACATTTTTTTGTTAAACAAAAGTGACAACTTTAGATCAAATAGACATTAGCAAAGGTTGGTTTTTGATCGATTAACTCTTATAATTATACTATATCTTGTGGTGTTTATTTTTTTTTAAATTATCATTATCTATTATTTCTTTAAAACTTTGGTTGATTCACCAAAGCTTTACTTTTGAAGTGGAAGCAATAATTGAATCACGATCATGATCTTTAAAATAAAAATAAAAAAAATTGTGCAGACATAAAGAAAATATACTGGGTCCGCCACTGATCCGAGTCTTCGCATTATGTGCTCAAACCACTTCAAGTCTTCGCATTATGTGCTCAAACCACTATAATTTATATTTCAACTATTGGTACTAATCTTATCTTTGGTTAAATATCTTCATTTTCTATCTTATCTATTTTTGTATGATCACACATTCAACTTAACATCCTTATTTTTATTTTTGTAATTCTCATTTTTATGCTCATATTATATATATGTAGATCGATATTCAATTCCACATAATATTGCAGATTTTAGTTTCGTTGTATCAAATTTTCGTTTCCTTTTAAGCCAAAAGAAATGTTGTCGTCACACCAAAAATCCTAATGTACTACCAAAAATAACTTTTACAAAAAAACGAGGGGTGGATACTCTCAAGTAAAAAATGGTCATGTAGTCATATTATTTGATCACAATCACTCATTCATCATGATATAAGAGAAAGAATTAGTGGTTGTAATCAAATAACATAATTTATCTGACACAAAAATTCTCGAAAGATGCAAAAAAAAAAAAAAACTGTTTTTGACTATGATCTACGTGAGAAGAATCCACTTCCAAAAAATGAACATAATTTACCTGACACAAAATTTCTCGAAAGATGCAAAGAAAAAAAAAAAAAAAACTGTGTACTTACGTGACTGTGATCTCCAAGATTGACGACAAAAGCACCCTCGACTGGCTGAACCGTTATCCACGTCTTACCATTGTCTTTTGTAGCTTGAAGTCCACCCACTTGATCTTGAAGGAGCAATGTGATGGTGCCGGGATCAGTGTGTCGCCTAAGCCCGAGTGTGAGGTCTGGCTGAGGGCATTTTGGGTAGAAATTCACCAAAACCTTCTGGTCCATATCAACGCATGCTTTCGTAAGAGCCTCTTTCTCTAAACCCATTGCCTCTGACAACACCTCCAACAACCTGCATGCCAAACCCATCAACTTCTCACTGTATTGCTTTGTCACAGCTGTCCACCCTTCAGGCTTGTCTGGCCACCTTGTATAATCTCTGTTTCTAATTGGGTACGAAAAATATGTTACAAACTCTCTCCAATCCTGCACAGCTTCTCCCTGTAGTGTACGTACCAAAGAAATAAAATAAAAATCAAATTCACTAACCCACAAAGTATATCCTTAAACATTTTCCCTCAACGTATCCGGTTCGGGAAGAACATCAATATAGGTTTTTCTCTGGTTCAAGAGTGTTCTTTCCTTAGGTCATTGTGCTATATATATCTTGCTTAGGTAGTTATTCCAACCGTGAGTGATTGTAGATACCATCATGTAATCGTGATAGGCCCACCTCAAGTATTACGTGAGGTAAATAAATAACTATTCGGGTAAGGATCTTTCCGGATTCCCTCGGCCGTTTTTCCTGGCTAGTGATATTCGGGCATATAAACCCGGAAGAGTATCCTTAAATGGTTTAACCTCTATTTAATGCATTTTTTACTCGTTAATTTAAAAGTGAAATGATTTATGGTAATATGTGTATAAAATGTGCGTGTTCAAGTTACACATTATTCCATTATGGCTAATTGTTTGAAATAATGAAGAAAACCATTAATCAAATGGTGTGGAAAGGGAAGTAGGGAAAAAGAGTTACTTGGAGATGGCTGGAGACTAAGAAGCCACCCTTTTTGCCACCGGACATGTCAAAGCGAAGCTTCTCTTCTGGGGGCAAAGCGAAGAACTCTTTTCCCAAACGGGTCATTTCAGATATGAGTTTAGCGTCCACACCATGATCAACAACCTGGAAGATACCCCAATCCTCGCAAGCCTCGACGATCTTGTTGCAAATCTCTGCTCTGCGGCCATCGACCTCGTCGATTCCAGCGAGTGAAATGACTGGGATCTCGTTGCTGAACTCATTGTAAGCAACTTTTGGACGCTCGTCTTCGTCCCTAACGAATCTAGACTCGAGGGTCTTTTCATGAGCCAGGCAAGTGAGAGTTTTTGCTGGTTCCATTGTTGTATAATTTGGCTATAGAGTTTCTATGTTGTTGTTTTTTTTTTCTATGGCTATGTTCTCACTTCTCTGTTTGCGTTTGCATGCTGAACGTAGGTGTATAAATAGAGCGCTCAGTTTGAAGGACAGAAAAGAGAATGGTCTCATTAACTAACTTAACAATTGATAAGTGAACAGTTTGTAAATGATTTTAGGAAGTTTGAAATCTTCATACGCAACCTTCAATTTTCGTGGTGATGGATTATACACATAATCTTTTTTGTAGTATATGAGTCTCATGTGCTTTTTGTCTTTACAATATAAGATTTCAATTATCATGTAACTCGAGAATTATATGAACGAGGTAGGGTATATTTACAACTTTTTTTTACAACTTTTTACAATCATATATTTAATATTATTGATTTCTGTCAATCAACGGTTATGATTTTCACAAATTAAACTCATTAATTAATTATTAATTCATAATAAATGATATTTATTAATTGGCAGAAATCAATGATATTAAGTTATGATTGTAAGAGGTTGTCAAAAAAATGTTGTAAGTAATTTAACAATTGATAAGAACAGTTGTAAATAATTTTATATTATAATTAAGAAATATTGAAATTATATCATGAATTAACTACTGCAGAAACTTAATTATATATTAGTTAAAGATTTTGTATTATATTTTTAATACACGGAATTTATGGTTGTATACTTGTATTTAATAATACGCGTGCTGGGTTTATATTTCCATTTCTTTGATGAGGTTGTGTCAAAATAATAGGACGGCCGTACGTGCGTGCTGAGGTATGTTTCCATTTCTGTCTTTATGATTCGCGTATGTCAACTTGTAATAATTCATTGGTAGAAATATGTTTCTATCGATTTTCAAGTGCACTTGCTTAAGCTAAAAGGCCGGTGTGTGGTCCTTTTTATTTCAAAATGCTAAACTATACTTATTAGCTACTTGGCAATAGCTTCATCAAGCTTTGATGGATCTTAAGTCATTGGTTCATTGAGTTTTCGTACGTATGCTAGACCTATTCTCATTGATGCCTATTTTAAATCATTTGACTTTTTGTTTAATGCGACGTTTTGCACAAGTTAACAAACTCTTCATTAAACACCTAACTACTTTTTCTTTTTCTTTTTTGTAGTTAACCCAATTCTTTAGCACTCCTAGAATATGTTTCGTTTAGTTTAGTTTTTTAAAGCTGAAAAATTAAAATTAAAAATAAACGCTTAATCAATAAAGCTAAAATTATTTGCGATTATATAAATTTTTTAGCTTAAAAACTATTTTAAAACTCAAGTTATAGATAAGATGTTTGGGGAAATAATTTATATAAATTTAATTCTAATTAAAATTATCATAAAGGGTACATAATTACAAACTTTTATATTACTATTTTTTTTCAAATAAACATAAATAATTTTTAAGAAAATAAAAGATAATTTTTTTAAAAAATGGCAAATACATATTTATCAATATATTGGAAATAAAAATCAGTTTGTTTATATACAAATTGAGTTTCATAAAGATTTTAATATATTAAAATTAAATATTTTTAGAGCCTGTTTGGCACATTTTTCTAAGCTAAATCTTTTTTGAAGCTAAAGTTAAAAAAAACACTTAAAAAATAAAGTTAATTTTTTTTTATAATTTTATAAAGTTGTTCTTAGGATTTTGATGGGGAAATATGAAATGATTTGTTGTTAGGGTAAATGATAAAATTTATAAATAAAAGTTTAGAATAAGGGTAAATATAAAAACCCAAGAAAAAAAATTGATATACATCTTAAAAAAAAGCTTCACCTAGGAGCTTTTAGCTTTTTATTTTTTTTATTATAAAAAAAAACTTTAATTTTATGATAAAAGCTTTTGTAAAATTATGTTTGGTTAAACTTCTGTTTATATAAAAAAAAAAAAAGATAAGCCAAAATAAGAGCTTCCAAATACGATGGGTTTAGTATTTCTGCACATATCGAAGTGGATGGAGCCCACTTCTTTATACTCTCTCCCTCCTCAGGGGGTCCTATCCACTTTCATATATGTGCAAAAGATATTTATCTTTTATAAGGGAAACATTAATCTCTTTTTTAATATAAGATATCTTGTTGATCAACATACTAAATTTTAATAATCTGATTGTAATTCATATCAATAATGTTTTTTATTATTTTTATAAGGAAAAATATTTATGCAATTAATGCATATAAGTTATTTGTATTTATTCCCAAAATGACGTCGTTTTGAGATTAAAATCTCAAAAAACTATAAATATAAAGATTATTATAATTCTGAAATAAATTAAATTACAAAAACACCATGAATTCTGTCCCAAAATGACGTCGTATTGGACAGTAACGGTAGAAAAAGCGAACCCATTTTTATATTCTTGCAAACAATTTTAAGAGATGTGAGATAAAAAAAGATACACAACCAGGTTTTGCACTTAAACTTCCTACTTTTTTTTTTTTTTTTAGTAAACCCAAGGGTATCCCAGGATCGGACTAATTCCCTTTGTGGATTGAGAGGGCAAGAGGTTCTCCACTACCCACGAAGTGTGTTTACTAGAAATCGAACTCAAGCCCTTTAGACTCACAGCGCAAAATCTTTGGACTCAGCACCAAATCAACTGAGCCCAGAGCTTGGAGGTTAACACTTCCCACTTTAGTTACGAAAATAAGTTTGAGTAAGGTGTGAAATCTACTTATGATGGACGAAACTCGAGCTTTTTATTGCTGGGAAAGGAGGAGGACAAGAGAAATGTCGAGATAGAGATTTGAAAATGGAAAGTAATCAAGAGTTAAAATTTAAATTGAAATTAAGAATATAAATAGAATAAAAATATTAAATGTTCTGAAAAGGTGGATTTTTTATTTATTTTTTTATTTTTAAAGTGAAAACCGGAAGCGCAATGAGCTTCTAAAAACAAATTACCTTTTTTTTTTTTGGTTAAAAGTTTACTTCTTTTTTTATATTTTTCCATAAAAAATGCTTGGCCTGATTTGTCCCTTTGAAAAAGAAGATAAGCTTAAAGAAAAAGCTGGCCAAATGTGTATTTATTCTTCCCAACAATTAATTTGATTCACACGCATAACTTTTCATTACATAATGAGAATTGACTAATGAAAAATGGATTTTGACTTTTTAAATAAATCTTATTGTTGGGGCTGGACATAAATATAGAAAAAAAATGCTTTAGTAAATATTTATGTTTTAAGTTTATGAAAGAAATTTCCAACAAAGGGAAAAATAATATATTTTCTCCCGTGAGTGTCTCACCAACTTTTCTATTATATATTGGATAATACTTTACCCCTAATTTTTTTTCTCTTTTTAAAATGGTATTCTGAACCGTTGCACAACTCTAGAGACCGGTATATTAAACCGATTCACTAACTAATGCCTGAAGCAATGAGCAATGCATGACGCCATGAGAGCGCTGGCAAGTACCAACCTTCTGTCGTGCTCAAAATCAAAGTTTTTTCAACAAATTTCCATAAAAGTTTAACGGAAATGTGTGTATCATTCTAAAAGATGTAAAGTTGTGTCATTTTAAATGAGAGAAAGAGATAGATAAAGAAAGAGAGAGAGTGAACAAAAAATATAAAGGTGTGAGTCCCATCTCTTTGTGAGAGTGAAAGGATATAAGTTGTGTCATTTAAAAGGATAAACATTTTTCCCAAAGTTTAAACTCTAATAAGGAGAGTCTTAGAGTGGAATAGTGATCATTTTGTCATGTTTGTCAAAAAAATTTACCACACTATCATGCTAACAATAAATTTTGCCAAAATATCACGCGGCATATTTCTCTACACTGTGTAGCGAAATATATTTGCAAATAATTCGTTACACAGTGTAGTGAAATATGACATGTCAGGCTGCACAGTCAGCAAAAATGACACGTGTCAAGCAGGAAGAAATTCGCTATACTGTGTAGAGAATTATGCTTGGATTCTGCCTACTTGACACGTGTCATTTTTGCTGACTGTGTAGCCTGAGATGACATATTTCGTTACACTGTGTAGCGAATTATTTGCACACATATTTCACTACACAGTGTAGCGAAATATGCTGCGTGGCATTTTGGCAAAATTTACTATTGACGTGTCAGTCTGGTAAACTTTTTTGCCGAACGTGACAAAATGGTCACTCTTCCGTGTTAGATGTGGTTCATATTTCACCTTTAGATGATAAATTTTGTTGGTGGGACGGGTGAAGCGGATAAAGTGAAACATCACTATCAAACTAATTAAGTTAGAAAAAATATACTCTTATATTGTATGGGAGTGTTTTTCTCTCTTACACATTCGTCGATTTCCGTATTACTTTTTTATCTTTTTCTATAATGGTGGGTCCCACACATTATTGTCTCATAGCATGAAAGAGTTTCTCTCCTATTGCATGAGATTAATAAAGTCCATTAAATTATTGTCATTATTCTTTCTTTTCTTTTCTTCTTTTATTTTGTGATTGTGTATGTAATTATTGGAGCCAATATAAAATAGATACTAGCATGTCTCCTAAACCAGAAAAACCAACACATACAAGGAAACTCCACATCCTATTCGAGTTTTTATTTTTACTTTTATATATAATAAATTAATAATGACACTAAAATTTGAATCTATTATCTCATTAATTGCTTAAGTCCCTCGTCAGTAACTCATCCCTAATAACTTAAAAAGAGTTCTAGATTTGTTATCAAAAAAAAAAGAGTTCTAGATTCATCCATGTATATGGGCAGAACAAATGGTACGGTAAAGGTGATTTTACTAGAAGTTGTAAGAATAAAATATGAATTTAATATTTTTCCAATACCATAAAATATCGGATTATTAATCTTTATTTTAATCAATCATTTAATTATATTTTAATAAGTTTATCAAAAATAAAAAAATATAAAATATATTTTAATAAGCAGCGCGCGGCCTCAGTTGCCACCTGTTGATCCCTCATTTTAAATCACTAAATTATTATTGCCATTCTTGCTTCGTCGTTTTCCCTCAAGTTCGTTTCTTATTTCGCTTTAATTTTCTGTCTACTAAAAAAGCTTTTGCCGTTAAGTTTTCGTTAATACTAAACAAATGTCTCTCTCTTCAATACGGCGATGATTGGTTCCTGACCACCGCGTTATTTAAACTTATATAAAATATTTATTTGTTAAATAGAAAATGTATAATTTTAGATATTTAACATACGGATAAAATAATTTGTTGTTAAAACAAGTATGAACTGATGTACTTATTTTGTGATAAAAGTACAAAGGTTCGTTTTTCTAAGATTATTTTTAGATAATTTTATCTAATTTTCATTAAAATGATGTTGTTTTGGAAAAAAAATCATGATGTATTTATAATTTTAATTTATTTTACGATTATAATACTCTTTATCATTATAATATTTTAATTTTCCAACCACAAAATGAGGTTGTTTTATGAACATTAAATAAAGGGATTGATTTTTCTCATGTTGCATGAGACAATTTGTCTCATGCAACACACACAAAAGTGGGTGGAACCCACTAAGAAGGAGAGAGAAAAAGGAAAAAAAGTGGATCTCATCCACTTGTGTTGTGTTGCATGAAATAACTTATCTCATGCAATATGAGAAACACATTTCCCTTAGATAAAATTGTCCAAAATAATATTAGATACGTTTCTCCCCAAAGTAAAATAAAAAACCTTCACAGTGAACTACATATAGGTTTTGTACAAATAAACTGCATATTAATTTGCAGTGCTTCACATGATTTCGTAATTATTTCCCGTCATTTTATTTCTTCAGTGTAACACCCCATAGTACTCTAGTTGTTACCATCATGATATTATAGCGTACGCAACAGAAGATTTTATTGAATGATTAATAAAACGTCTTGTAAAAATATGAATAAACTTTTTGCAAAATATTTTCTAAAAATATTTCTAAAACATATGAGATATTGCGAAAACGTAAATCTACAACATACAACTACTAATTAATCTCATTAGCCAGCATTAGTGGCCATTGGCTAACTGGATATAACAACAAATGTCATTCTTGCCAGAGTCTCACGGACAACATTGCAGTTGTTTAACGGATAACCGGGAGATAAGAATCTCACACACAATCACACACTTGATAAACACAGTTACATAACAGACAGCTTGCAAGTCCCACACGGACTACAATCCCCTCACAGGGTCAATACATACATATTGGCTCCGTGCCCAAATTAATAGATCCATACATCATGTCTATATGTCCTCAGCACATGCATCTAACATAACTCATAAAAAAATACAACCATAATCCAAAAGCTCAATTAATAACAATCCTGAGCATTATTACATACAGCAACATAGTCTCAAAATAAGCTAACTAGGCATGTCAAAACACTACACATGCCACATCACAATATAATAGCGTAAAATAAATAGCAGCCTCAATCCACTAATCCGTAGCTGGTCCCTTGCCCCTAGACTGCTCACTGCTACCACGGGTACCTGAAATTATGTTCCCAAAAAGGGGTGAGATAACAATATCTCAGTAAGCTTAAGGTTCTTAGAGGATTCTCTAATCCCCTGAGCTCACTTCCTGCATGACAAGTCAGATATAAAGCATATATAACAAACATACAACATAAACATAGCATCATAATTCACCCTCTAGTTAACTATTCAAGGGCCCTTCCCAAGAATAACTAACTAACATGTCCCACATGCCTAGTGTGACTCCTAGGATCAAACCATAGGCAGTCAACACAAACAGTAATATGAAATAACTTCCAGGGTCAAGCCATAGCCAGCCTACATACATATTCACTGGACAGGAACCTCATCACATACATCATCAGTGAATCATCAAACATCAAGAATCATATAATATCTATATGAATGTGAATGAATGCACATATACCACATATCACATTCTTTCATACAATTCAACCATAATGCCCGCCACCGGCGGACCCAAGTTGGGGCAAATGTTCGCCGGTGCGGACATAAAACTTCTCAATTTAGTTTTTTTTCTTTCTTTTTTTTCTTCATTGTAGGTGCTTATTTTTCTCTTGATTCAATATTTATATTAGGAGTAAATAACCTTTTAAGTCCCTAACAAAAAAAACGATCCAATTTTAGTCTCTTACAAAAAATATTAGTCTCGACGTCCTTAAAAAATTCAAAGTGGATCAATTTAAGTAAAATTATGGTCCCTCACAAATTCAAAAAAGACCTACATTAGTCCCTCAAAAAGACCAAAATGGATCCATTTTGATATTCATAGGGACAAGGTGACTAATGTTTTTTTATAATGGACTAAAGTTGAGGACCAAATTTTTTGTTAAGGACCAAAGAAAAATGATGATATATTGGAGTATATTCTCATATTTATTTTGGAGGATTGATAAGATTTAGAGGGAAAATGATTGTTCAAACTATTGCTTGCGGCTTGTTATGAAAACAACTAGATTATAAGCGGTTCAAGCATTAATTTAAACTTTCTTTACCAAAAAAAAAAAAAATTTGGGGCGCTGCCCCCGAACCCCACAACTAAATGTGCGGACATAAAGAAATTTTCCTGGGTCCGTCACTGATGCCTGCCATCATGGTGGACCCACAAGAGAGAGGAACAACCAAAATCAGGAGCTTAACACAAACCCACACTCCAATATAATACGTATGCTCTAACTAAATCCTCAAGTGCAAGGTTCTCTAGGCACACCTAGAGTAGGAACCATTCACATAATTAATTACATAATAATTAATCAAGCCATATATATGACTTAATCATTTTATGAAGTGTTCATTTGTTACACAATCCACCATATAGGTTAAGCACATTACATAAACTTAGAATCACACTTAAGGACCACTAAGGTAACTTAGATTATTTTCAACACTTCCAAATCATCCTATTTCTTCATGGCCGAGATTACATCCTTAGGTAAGCCCTAGGTTAGATTTTCAATTTGCAAGTGTATTCATGCATTAAACACACCTTAAACCCTAAATCATCCTTAAGTATAATTTTTGAACCTAAAACCCTAATTAGCTCACACATGGCCGAATTGTATAGGGTGGCATTCCTTAGGATTTTCTTTCATTAACTTACATGATCATATGTTTCTAGACTAGTCTTAAGCCTAGGTTGTCATCTAGCTCCCTAATTAGGTTTAATTAGTAAACCCTATTTAGTCTTGATTAGAACCCTTGATTACTTTGACTTTAGGGTTTTTTCTATTATTAGGTCACTTATGCATTCCCACATTTCCACATTAGGTCTTAGTTCATTAAGTTCACTAATTACCTAATTAGTGCTTCTAAACCCTAATTAGGTCCATTTTTAGGGTTTTATAATTAATTAATCCATTATGCATGGTCCACCTCACTTTAACCCTTGATTAGTATCCTAATTAGGTCTTGAACCAATTTTTAACATACTAACCCTAAGTCATCCTTACATGGCCGAATTGTTTAGGAGTGCAATTTAACGTTTTTAACTTGTTAACTTTACCATTTCCTTAGTTAATAAAGTCCTACACTTAATTAGTGCACTAATCCATTATTTAATTAAATTTTAAACATAAAACCCTAATTATACTCATTATGGCAGATTTGACATGATAGTGTCATTAGGGTTTAGATTCCATTCTTAAGCAAGATTAGTGTTCTTACGCTTAAAGGTTGCATTTTTAACATTTTCCTTGATTCAACTCATAATTTTCCACACTTTCCAACATCAAGAACCCATTTTTATCAAATCACAACATCAATCCCATTAAGAACTCACGTTGGCCGAATCATATAGGTGGGTGGGGGAGGGTTTTGGTCACCATTTTTCCAAGTAACAATACTTCTTCAAGTTAACTCCAAGGCTTCAAGATTCGACTTTTTTCCAACAAAGATGCATCTTTTCCACAAAGAACACACCTTTAACAAAGATCCAAAGTTATAACTCAAGAACATAACTCAAAGGTGAGATTTTTCAAGAAAGGAATTCAAGAACTTACACTAAAACTCAAGGAAATAAACACCAAACTGGTGTTCTTAAGGAGAACTCAAAACATCATCTCCATGGCATGGAAATTCTCAAGACCGCTGCTTTTTGGGGAGGGATTCACCACGAAAATTTGGTTTCCAAGAACAAAAATGGTATGTTCTTGAATAAGAGGATGAGAGGAACAAGTTTTGTGAAGTAAGTTTAGTGATTTGGTGGAGTTTTGATGTGGAAATCTAAAGAGAAGGAGGAGAAAACTTGAAATTCAAAAATGTTAGAGAGAGAGAGAGAAGGAGGCGCATCAATGGCTGAATGGGAGGGTGTCCTAGTCATTCTAGGGTTTTGACCAAGTCACTTAAGTGACTTTTTGTCCTTTAGTGACACCCGGTGTAATTTTTATCTGAATTATCAATTTTCCACCCAAAAACTCCGAAGAATCTAACTTTAAGTAATTAATATTAAGTTTGTCTAATTATCATATTCATAACTTAAAAATTTGATTAGTAGATCACATATCCTCTTACTGCTGTTTAATTGCACTGTAGTCTTTACCGGTGTTCTTAATTGTATCCGGATTTCATAATCTTCTTAACTTTAACATTATTGGTCTAATTATGAAATGTTAGGCATATATTGGTCTTTCTTTCCATTTTCTCATCTTTTTTCCGTTCTGGGATTCTACCGGCTGTTTCTACAGCAGTACCAAATACCTGAAAGAAGTGATTTTTCCAAAATACCCCAATATGGGTATCAAACTTCATCAAATCATATACTAACCTTATCTATGATAATCATATCATCAAAATAGATCTCCAACTCAAATTTGCTAATTTGGAACTATTCTACTGACTGTTAGTTTGTTACTACGTCAGCAGTAAAAAAAAGATGAAAATCCACATGTGTATAATACTATCAATATGGATATCAAAATTCTTAGAATTTCAGCCTCATTCCATTTATGACCCTAAGGTCCTCATAATAATCCTCTAATTTTTGAAATTACGAAATTAGGGTTATTATATCCCGCCACTTCAATAACGTTTTGATTCATGATTTTTCATTTTCAATCATGTTTGGATTCTAGCTTTATGACACGTTTGTGTCAAAAGAAAAAAGAAAAATACTCTTTGGAGTATACTTTTAGAGCTTCTTGATCTTTTTTAATGTTAATTAGTTTTCATTTTTTTGAATTCCTCGAGATTGTAAATTTTTAAATAATAAAGAATATTAAGAAAAAATATTACAAAACTATAGCATTTCTCCCAAACAAAAAGTAGAGAAATCTCTAAATGGAACATGATAAGTGGTGGAACGAGTAAGTGGTTAGGAGGGCGGGATCGACCTTTCAATTTTATACAAGCCATTAAGTTTGAGCATTATTTTTGGTTTTTTTCGTCATACAAAGGAGTGGCCTCCCTTAAAAATTATATATATATATATATATGGGTTCGATTAGTGGCGAAGCCTGCGTAGCAACTCAGCCCGGGCCAACAAAATTCAGTCCGGGCCACGGTTAGCAAGAGTAAAACTTGGCTAATGTTTTGAAAATAAGCCTGCAAACTAGCTACATTTCTTTAGCCACGTTGGACATGTGGCTAATTTTTAAAATTTAGCATGGGCCAAGGCCCCTCCCTACCCCAACGTGGCTCCGCCACTAGGTTCGATTTTTCTGCAGACGCTTTACGTGTAGCGGTGAATTTTTTTTGAAATATATAGGTTAAAGCATTTAATATGAGGAATCATAACTATACACCTATTATTGCTACATGTACAACAACTTTAGATATGGTTATATATATCTGTGTGTGTGTGTGGGGGGGGGGGGGGGGAAGGTTATACTTAGTACCATTTTAGCCTTATTATTCTTTTTACCTAATTGGTTACCATTAGATCAACTTGAAATCAACGGAAAAAAAAATTTATTTTATTTTTAACCGTTGATTTCAAATTAATTTAATGGTAACCAATCAGGTAGTTAGAGTAGTAAACCTAAAATTATAGTAAGTATAACGGTCCCTTATAAATATTTGGGAAAAGTTCAAATATCCTCTTGTGGTTTGACTTTGAATGAGTCACTTCTCCCTTGTGTTTTTTTTTATCATATACCTCATGTTCTTTTTCCCATCCAAGTCCCTACTTAATAGTGTTAGAATTTCTAACTAATATGACTATTCTACCCTTCTTACTATTGTCCAAGAGGATTTTAAGTTCATTCCCTTGAATAGGTTTCACTAAAAAATCAATTGCACCTTTTGACAAACACTTGAAGACTATACCCATGGAATCATGAGACGACATCAATGCATGCATTTCAACATGCATAGTAAAACAAAACACTAGCATTATCTATGTGGGTGCTGATTTTTCTAATAGTTCACTGACTTAAACAATGGTCACAACCTCATTTAATCATGTCATTTGTTAATTTCCATGATTATATTGATACCAACAGAATGCAGTTCCAGATAAATTTCATCATAGAAGTTTCTGCACATTTATGCTCAAAATAGTTTACTAGTTGATTAATAATACAATTTTCTTAATTTTTCTTTTTTTGGGATCCTATGCATATGAACTATGAAGGGCCTTAAATGATCACACAAGGATCATCAATACAAGGTGCAACCAATCAAAATTCAAGCACCACAATTTCCCCCACCCCCCACACAAGCATAGGTTCGGCCAAAGGGCCTTAAATGCCAAGTCATGTTCTTAATTTTATTACAAGGTTCCTATGACTTCACAAGCTCAACCCAACGCTCATTCAAACCCTTAATTCCATTCAATACCATCACAACACCATTTTCCTCAATTTATCTCATTTAGGCCAAAATGCACACACACACCTCCAATTATTTTCCTTCCAATCCAACTACATCACACCAACACACATCCTAATTAAACTTAGCTCCAAGCCTCACAATACCAATTGCATGAATTTTACATCATCCAACCCTATATCCCCTCAAATGGCCGAATTCTAGGAGCATGCATACCAAAAGATTTCCAATCCAATTCAACTCTTCCACACATCATACAATTTTATCATTAACTCATACAAATACTCTACAACTCAATTACACAATCCTACAATCATGCCATTTCACAAAGTCTTGAAATTCCACCATAATTTTTGCCTAAGTTATCAAATATTTCCTCAATAATTTTTATGATTTCAATCACTATAAAACATCATTCTAAGCCACTTTTATCTAATACACATTTTCAATTTGAGCTCTGTAACCATGTCAATCCATGCACACTAACCCTAGGTTCATAAAATCAAAATCAAATAGTTGATGATAGTTTGAGGGTAAGAACCCTAGATAGGAATATTGAGGTTTTTGATCTTGAAAGAAAGTAGGATAACAATTTGTATGCGTGCTGGGAATAGACGTATATATTATTGCAGATTTTTAATTTCTCATGCTCAGTGCTTAGTTTCATGAGAAACATTGCAAGGAATTGTGGTTTTAATTGGGGTTAAAGGGTTAACCTTGCAAGGAATTGAGGGTTAGCTATTTAATATTTTTAGATGATAAATTATCTGAATATTTATTTAGATGAGTATTGTAAATCAACGCAGAGTAAAAAGTGGGGATCATATGGTGAGTGCACTCTAGCTACAATGTTTTCTTATATTTTATAAAATCAATCTCTCTTTTATTTTTCATAACAAAAATTCCAAAAATACATTTTTTTATCGTAGTTCTTATTGTTACTCAAATCCACAATGTTTTTCACATCAATTTGAATTCTTTTGATCTTAAAAGGAACGATTATTTGATATTCGATCACAATCCCTGTGGAGATGATACTTTTCTTATCATTATATTACTTGTGCGATTGATACACTTGCCGGGTAGCATCACTAGGCTGTTGGTAACTCGGATGAGTGTACTGTCTTTCCTCCCATTGAGGACGAATATGTTTGTTCTGGGAGGAATTCGGAGGAGATTTTTTACTTTTTCTTCTACCGCGATTTGATCACCAAAGTCGGTATTCAGTTTCCTTTCATAGAGTTTCAGATTGATATGTTAAACCATATGCCTCTTGCTTCCTCTCAGATTTACCCCAATGGTTGGGCATACATAAATGCCTTTGAACAACTCTACTCATCATTGATTTTGCTATGTACAATAGCTCTTTTTCTTCATTTTTTTTGATATATATACTGCTCGAACTGGATCTGAGCAACGTAAGTTAAAAGGTTGGAGTAGCATTCGAGGTTGTCCCAGTAAGAAGCTATTTTTTGTATATAGTGTTTCCTTCAAATTTTTCTTCATTTTTTAAAGTAGTGGCTGAGGTCAGACAAAGACCTTGGTTTATGTCTTCTAAGGGATTCGAAGGCAAATTTCCTCTCTACTGGTCCTAGGAGCATCATTTATTAAAGTCTTCCGGTTTTAAAATTAAACTTTCTCAAGAGGAGAAAACCAATGCTGCTAAATTACTTAACCATGTACAAGTTCATGGTCATGTTAGTTCTGCATCGCTTGCCTCAAAAGTACGAGCTAAGCTAGATGTAACAAGTATGTGATTGATTGATTGTCGTGCTTGCTTTATCCATCTGCTCATGTAGGTTTCATGTGTACGTAAATGTTGTACTAACAATAGTTTTTTCATTGTGTAGATTCAAATATGGCTGGTCCCGGCTATATAGTTGCCTTACAGAAGGGTAAGGCGGCTTCTGATTCTGATCACAAAACCAAAAACCTCAAGATTTCAAATTCCCAACCCAAGAGTCCAGATTTTGAAGTGATGAAAACAAAGGATAAGTTTGTTACTCGTCCTTATTCTGATGATATTGCTACGATCGTAGTTGCTGCAGTTTTTAATAAATAAATTTCTCTACTCCCACCTCAGCCTTCTTCTCGACTCTCGAGAGGGGTTATTTGGGAATTTGGGATAACAAATGAGCTCCGAGGTGCGATTTGTCCACCACATTCTTGGTTTGCTACTAAGTTTGTATCCGAATATGATATGGACGAACTTAATATAATGGAGCATTATACCATGAAGGCAACATCCATTCTGAAGTCGTATTTTCAAATTTGAGATAGGTATGTCGAGTTATTGTTAGAGTCATCTATTCTTCGTGCTAAAAGAGATAAAGCAATTGAACAACATCAAACTTTGCTAAACTCTTCTCTTGAGTTGACGAGAAAAAGAGTTGGATGAAAGTAAATTGGATTCTAAGTCTGTTATTAATGCTTTAGATTGTCTAGCCGATGTGGAGTCTATGCTGAAAGTTCTTAAAGAAAGAGCCGGCATCCTTCATGAAAAGGAATCTGTGCTAGAGAAGTTGCATAGTGATTATGATAAATTATAGAGTGCTCACAATAAATTACAGGGTGCTCATACAAAACTGCAAGATTTTCATAAGAAACTATAGGATGACTACGACTTTTCTCGAGGCGAGCTTAAAAAAGTGGCTGAAGGTGCATTTTAGATTGATGTAGACTAGGTGAAATATTTTAACTCGGGTCTTCGAATCAAGTTGGATAGTCTTCATCCTTTCGGGTATGTGGATGTAACACTCTTTTCTGGACTGGCATATTACCGAACATATGATATTAAGCATAGTTATAATCACCGTAATTGAATTAAAATACGGTAAAACTTTTCTTTTATAAATTATGTTTTCCTTTTAAAACAATCATATTCAAAACAATTCCCAAAAACAAAATGAGGAATATAAATTCTACTGCTTAAAATCTCAAAAAGCATATACAAAGATTGCTAAGTGGTTTGCATAAATCAACGAAGCAATAATATATTATCATGCAACATACTAACCTTATATAAGTTTGGTTTTACAGAAATTACACTTTACCTGTATATAATTAAATTCTAATGTTTTAATATGTTAAACTAGATACTCTAAGACTTACAACAAGGTATCATAAGCTCAATTTGGACTTCTACAACTCCATATATGTTTACCGTAAGTTTACTGCTCAAAATTGTCAACAACGAGTATGCACTATTTTACAGTGTTGAAAAATGGAGTAAAACCACTCATCTGTTTTCTCTCAATTTTAGATATGGTATAGTTGACACCTAGACCTTTAATTTGATATATTATAAGCCTTGTTTCGATAAGAAACGATGGAGTTATGAATTTTCTAATTTAAACAACTTTTTTGTCATCAATTCCTCTACAACTGGGAAGCGAACACAAACAGTAGACTGCACCATGTTTTTCTCTCTTTGCTGTCCTATGTTTTAAGACATTAAAGCTTACATCCTAACCTTCACAACGACAACTAACAAGTCTCATTTGACAATGAATTAAGTGAGATATGACTTACCAAAGTCATACACACTACACTTACATTTTCTTATAAATTCTGGCAGCATCTCCACTGTTTTACAAACAACTAGGAATTTCACAATTCCACTTAATTAACAACACCTGATTTACAAAATATTCATTCCATTCAAACTATATCACAAAGATGGCTCCATGCCAATTACATTAAACTACCATAGAATATTTGCACATATCCGTTATTCTGTATAGAACTCTTACATAGGCAACGTAGGTCCTTCAAAACATTGTTTCCATTAGTTATCATATCAAAACATATATACAAAGATTTCTCAAAACATGCAACTGTTCACTAGCAGCTTCAAGTATAACTTTAGTCTTTATCCACTGGCCCCTTACCCTTATCATTATCTTTCACTCTAGAAGTACCTGAAATATATTCCCATAACGTGAGGTGAGATAAACTCAATAAGCTCGGGGTTTATGGAGAAGTCTCCACCAACGATTTTACTTCCTGCATTACATGTTAAATTTCCAAATGCAGACAACATTATATATTTTCAAAATGATACAATTAAGTATTTTACATCATTTTTACCTTTCCTTAATTCATATAACTTTATAAGTTATAATTCCATTATCTTACTTCATAAACAGGTATTTTTCAACACATCTCATAATTTCATTCTAGTATTTATTATGAACTAGAATATAAATCTTTCATACAATCAGAATTTACTTCAGAAATTAGAAAATCACTTCAGAATTATTAACAATTAACACACAAATTTCATAACCACGAAGATTAGTATTTACACTAATCAAATTAATCAGAATTATCAGAATACACAAACATCACAATCATCAAAACACATTAGAATATTATATATCTCTATTTTAAAGAGTAATAAAAATAAACAAAAATTAGACACTTTCACATTAATATTTATTCTCAGTAATTGACACGAGCTGTCAAACTCGCACAAATTAATTAAATCAGATTAATTAAAATTTTGTAGTAAAGCGTCAACCTGAGTCGTCTTTCAAGGAGTTCGCAATGAAGTCAATCGCTCGATTATAAAAAAAATGGAAACCAAATAAAAATGGGAACTAAATAAAAAAAGAAATAAGGAGAAACGAAAATTAAAGAAAAACGGAAACTAAAATGAGGGGTTTTAATATGATTGTAAATTTAAACGAAAATGAAAAAAAAAATAATGAAATTAAAAGCAACCAACCCAAGAATTAGGATTCCAAAGATATCCATCATTGGACAAATAATTACCAAATCGTGATTGATCTCAATTGAATCAGAATCCTTATTTCCAATCGAGAACCCTCTATAAGCGATCGCTTAGCGTTTGGTAGAATAAGGCGCGTCTACTCACGCAATCGCGGAGTATCAACATGTTCGACTTGAGTTCATTGGGTTAATCAACCTAACCATTAAATCTAATGGTTAATATCTTTCCTGAGAACGCAATCGCGTATCTCAGTTTGAGCACCCACAATCGCGCGATGCCAAACCGAGTTGGAAAGAGAAACAAATTTGGTTCAAAATGAGGCGCAGGTCCTCAGGATTCAACCATGGAATCCTCAACCCTTGGGTTGATTAAAAAAAAGAGGAGAGAAAAAAGACGAAAATTATATTAATTTCAAAACTGTAAAATTCAAACTCAAATGAAAGATGATCCAGAAGGTCCCTACTCTCGCCCTTTTAACCCCTAATCAAGTTCGGCTTCGGGCTCTACAAATCCAACCCAAAATGAAAGGAGACAAAATAGAAATAATGGCTCTGGGCCTCATGTACATTGGGTTCAAAATTATAACTTAAGTTCAAACATCAAAATAAATTTCCAGCAAAACACGTCCATCTTGGGCTCAGGTTTCGACCAACTTTCTGTTCGAATTGGGCTTCAGTAATTGAAATAGAAATTGTAGCCCTTCCTACTAGCTGCAAAACGCAAGAAGAACGGAGTTAATCAGAAATCTGTAGAGTGAGATATGACCAAAATACGAAAGTAGTGTAAATTTGGAAAATTATGACGAAAATCAATTAAACCCAATTAAAATCTAGAATTCTGATTTGACCCAAAAGACATTTATTTAACTCAAATAAAACCTAAAATTACCAATTAAGAGTAATAAATAAGTGTAATAAAATATGTGTTATCAGTAATTCCACCAGAGCTATCCTTTTGATGAAAATACTCCACTTATATGACCAATTTATTAAATGGCCTCGTACTAGAATTCTTTATATATATATATATATATATATATATATATATATATATATATATATATATATATATATATATATATATATATATATATATATATATATATATCACAACACTCTTATTCCAAATCATAACTCTTTATATCAGTGTACTATATTTACACACCAATTTTTAATCTGTTATCAGATTCATCACAACATAACAGTCTTTCTACTAACAACAAAATCACAACAATACATTAAGTACTCACAACACAAAAATTCTCAACACAAACATAATCACATCAGAACACAGAACTTCAATTATCAACACAATCAAATAAACATATCAACAACGCATAATAAATTAAATCCATCATACAACGCAACACATCAATTAATTATAACAAACAACTGTTTCATGTTATTTACAAATTCAAGTTCAACATCATACATTAAGTGTAAACAACAAAGTATACATATTACATCTATTGAAATGTTATTCACAACAAACATACATAATTTACATGTTATCAATGCATTGATCATTTAGCATGTTAATCATGGCAAATCATACAATTTCACATCAACTCATACATCGATCATAAGTATAATAATTTACAACTTGTTAAATCAATTCACATAAAATCATAATATTTAAAATCATACCAATCATATATAATCATTGATCTTATATGAATGCAATCTATGCAAGGATTAACATTTCTAACAGATAATCCAAACAGAAACCATAATCCACTTGATTACGGTGGGATATTAAGACGGAGAAGCTCCTAAACCGAAAACTTACCTGATCAACATTTCCTATTTTAACTTATTGTCCATGGAACCTGCACTCTTTACTTCCACTTATGATATCCTTTTAAAATATGATATTATTCATAAAAATATAAACAATCATCAATTCAAAACACATATAACTGTACACATAACCAAATACCATTCATATATTAACTTAATTACCCACTTGATAATTCTTTTAATCACTCTTTTCATTAACTTTCGATTAATAGTTCATGTCATACCACACGAGTCTCAGTATACTTTCACACCTTCACATTAAACCCACATTTATAGTTAATTAAACCACTAACCTAAGTAAGTATTTAATACTTTATTAAGGCTTACCATACCTTAACATCACTTGAATCTTGATTTTATTTCGCAAATATCATAAAATATTTAATTAAATTTAATTAACATACCATGATGATTAACCAATCATTGATGAATCATTGTCCTAATGATTTGTGAATTTCATGCATTCTTTTCTTACAATTAATTTATCCAATGGATACATCATTCAAACTAATCCATAAACACTTGATATTAGGTTAATTTCATATCACACGTAAACCTTACACAACACTTTAACTTATATTCTTTCACACGTAATTTACATACACTTTACGAATTATCATGTTTACAAACTCTACATAATATGAATCCAAATTCAGTTCTTTTATTATTACTAACTATACATCATACAATTATCAAGTACGTCCTCCGTGGCTTTCCTATTTGTCTCTCTCACGGCATCCATCATGGCCTGGGTGGTCGCCCTAGTGGCCTCTTGATCGGCTTATCTAGCCGCCGGCATCTCAGCTAATGCAGTCAAGAAGGATCAGACTGACCCTCGCTCGTCACCCGAGTTCTCTTAGGAGGTGCCATAACTCTACATATGTTACACAAAGGATGAGTTGATTAGGCCCACACAATGTAGTCACGCATGCATAATCATAACAAAACCTAAAAGAAAATCACAAGACAACTCACACAACAAAGCATCTTAAGTTATTGCAATACATACAGATTTTTCCCCTAGAAAGTGCTCTGATACCATAAAATGTAACACCCCGTCTGTACCCGGTGTATTAAACATATAATGGTAATAAGCGCAGATAAATAAATGCGGAAGCTAAAATTTTACAATTATGAAACATAATCAATTTACCAAGTGGATTTACTTAATTCTTTTTCAAAAATCGCCTGTATGTAAATTGCAATAAATAACTACACTGAATAACCTCATAACATAAATAATGCATCAAGTCACAGAGCTACAACACGTAGAACGGACATGTCCTGATATAATAGTACGACTCAGTCTGGATAAATACATCTTATTCCAATGTGGCATGGACAACCCCCATGTTCACCAAATAAAGCAACATAAACAACAAATCATGTCTCACTTATAATGGCCATAACATAACAACAAGATATAAATCATGGTAATATGGCAAGGTGCATGCATCATCTCAACTCAACTCCGGCCTCTTGCCGCTAGAGGTATCAACCCCCAAGTACCTGTACCTGAAAATGTGCCCCACACGGGGTGAGATCTCAAAAGAGAAATCTTAGTAAGAAAAGGATTTCTCCACCACCAAGCTCACTTACATGTTCAATATAAGTTCTAAAATCGTAACAACAATATAATATCAAAATCCGTGCAATGCAGCATATGTCCAAGTCATGTGTGTATGCATCCTATTGGCCATAGAAAAAAATGTAGGCATTAAGTACGTCTACAACCCACAGTACAGGGAGTCCACCATGTACTTCACACATGGATTTACCATCTTGCATGTGGTCTGACATGCTCAGGGGTTACCGTCTCGTGTGAATACCCCACATATGTATACATTTGGCAAATGCACTAACATATAATCCATCTCAACAGCATATCCAATATTCATCATATAAATAGATATATTTTTAGAACATACACATCATGCATATAAATCATCCCTCCATAGGGTATGGTGGAACCATCAATGGGTAAAATCAAGGACACGAAATCTTGACTGTAGTGCCAAAATCCCTATCCAAAGGCTTTGTATACACAGGCACCCCAACCGTCACATAATTTGAAATTGCAATCTGTTTTGTTGGAACACATAATTTAATATTATGAAATCCCAAGTTTCATATGCATTAAGAAATGTTTTCTCTTTCATTTACATCATTTTTAATTCATAATTATCACATATTACCCTCACTATTATTGGTATTAATATTTCCCCAACAGTAGCACTAACTTCCTCGGGTACCATGTCCAAATGGGGACTTTCCTACACATTAAAACTGGTTTTGGGTCTTTCTGACAGGGGGTGACCGATTACTCCACACGGTAACTGATTACCAAAAACATGGTAACCGGTTACCAAAAACGAGGTAATTATCGATTACTCCCTATGGTAACCGATTACCATGCACAGGGTAACCGATTACCAAAAACATGGTAACTGATTACCATAAATAAGGTAATTGATCACTCCACATGGTAACCGATTACCATGAACAGGGTAATCGATTACCACGCGGAAAGAACACGAAATCTGCAGAATTTTCTGCATAATCCGCAGTTTCAATGCCTTTCAAGGGTCCAAGGTCCGATTTTTATCAAAACAGAAGTCCAACTAACATGCTTAAACATCATTCTAACATATTTTACATGCATCATTAATATTTCCATATTATACTTTACAAAATAGCTCATTTTCAAGAATTTACAAAGGAAATGACTTGTAGTTACCTAAGGACCCTTGAACTCTTAAAATGGGGAAGCTTTGAGGACCAAGGGGGTACTCTAAGCCACTGACTTGGTGGTGCACGAAAATCCCCACACTAAGGTAGGTTCTTTCCTCCCAAAGCTTGGTTCTTGAAGCTTCAATGGAGGTTAAACAAGCTCCTACTTCCACAACAATGGCCCTTCAATGCCCCAAAATAGAATCCCAAACTCACAAAACACTCTCCTCACTCACCCAATGCTTGCTAACAAGTATGGACAATGATGGAAGAGGATAATCATGAAGAAAGATGGAGTCTTGGGTGTGCAAATGAAGAATAGCTCAAACTTGCATATGGAGAAGAAAGTGGCAGCAGCCAAGCTATGTAGGATTAGTGTAAATTTTTGACCTAGGTTAGTGTGCCCACCTATTTATAGTGGCACACTCTTAAGCACCGAGTATTAGTTCTAATAGCTCCGCTAATTATTTTTCTACCAAACTTAATACTTTAAACTTAGCCGTTTTTCTAGGAATTATCATATTTTTCTTATAATTTTTCGCAACACTTTGCCGGTATGCGTTTTATATATAGTTGGTATTAGCGCTCATTATTATTACTCCAAACTTGATATGTTAGACCTAGATATTTTTCTAGGAATATTTATATTTCTATTATAATTTTTCGGGATATTTTGCTGGTACACATGTATACCGTGAAGTGGAACCAGTATCTGCACTTTTCATCCGAACAACGATTTAAGCATTATCTTCCCTTCTGAATAATTATTCTAGTCTTTCTATATTTATCCAATGTCAATTATGGAATTATTTCATAAATTCATAATTAGATTATTTAAATCTCTAATTTAAAGGTGCAGGTTCTTACACCTATTCACTGGCTAGGAACCTCATAACATACATCATCAGTGCATCATAACATAGTAAATCATACAATCACTATATTAATGTGAATGAATGCACATATATAACATATCTCATACTCTTATACCATGTAACCATAATGCCCACCATCATGATATAGTCACAAAAGAAGAGGAACATCTTAAACAAAGCGCTTTCCTCATAGATCTATACTCAAGCCTACTTGCCAAGGCAAGTACGTATGCTCCAGCTCAATGTCCTCACAAGCAAGTATCTATAAGCACACCTAGAGAAGGAATCATACATATACATTAATAACATATTAATTAGTCAAGTAAATATACAAGACTAGCCATTTATAGATTCCATTTCCTTTTTACATACTCATATGCCGATTATATGCCAAACTCAAGTCTAGACCATTAATTACATAATTACATGTTTTAGCTCATATAAAAGTGTTATCTTACAATTACCATTCACTATGTGATTTAAGCACTTCAATCATCTTAGAATTATACTCTAAGGCAAATAAGATAACTTGTATTATTTTTAACTCATCCTAGCCATATATACCTAATGGCCGTGACATACACCACGAAAAACAAAGTTTTAATTTATTACCTAAGTCTACAATAACTCATTAAACACTTAGTCCATCAATAAGCCCTCTTAGGTTAAGGCCTTTCCCACTTAACTTACAACTAATCAAGACATTTATCATCACTATATGTCATTCATAAGACTTAAGTTCACAACTTAAGACAATTCAAAGAATCACAATCCAATTCTCAAATATTTTAAGCATTTTTAACTAAATTAATTAAACTCTAAGCCACTAACTCAAAGATCAACCAAATCAAGGTCACATTATTACCTTAATTGGCCATGGTATATATTAATGCTAATCCTCATGGAAACTCAACTCACACTTCAATTCAGAAGTTGAATTAATCCTAAATCCCACACTCAAAACCTAATTCATCATCCATTAATATTTTACAACCTAAAACCCTAATTATTCATGGTAAGGCCGAATTGTATATGGGATAATTCCTTATGATTTTTCCATCATTTAATTGCCTACCTATGTGGATTCAAACTCATCTTAGGCTTAAGTTAGAAATTGACCCCTTAATTAGATTTAATTAACAAACTCTTATTAGGGTTTAGAACCACTAATCATGTAATTAGTGAAGTAAATGAACTAATGCATAAGTGATAATTATGGAATTACATCATTATATAAATAAATGAAAAACCCTAAATTTCCTCGATGACAACAAAAAAAAACCCCTTTTGTTATTTATGAGCCGAAAAAAATAAAGGAGAAATCTCTTTCAAATTTATCTTAGTGTAGAATAATAAATTAAAATGTTGTGAATAAATGTTTGACACGTTCACAGATATTTTAACACATAACAAGTATTTTTTAGAGAAAATTTAAATACTTTCAACAAAAACATATCATAAAAAATAGGAGCAGATATATCAATTAGTATTTTAAATTTATAAGTAGTGATTATATGGTAGTTTACAGAGACCTCGCTGAATCCTGAGAAACTGGCAAAATGAACAATACCTCTACACAAAAGCTAAAGATTTATAATAAGGGTTTTCATTTTATCCTTTAACATAACACAACAAACTTTTTTACAGACACAACATTTGGTGGGGCCCACACATTTTAAAACAAAAAAAAAGAAAAAAAATATGGCACGCAAAACGAATCTCTATAGCATTACACAATCACTTTTCCTACAACATAATAAACATAAAACCCTTATAATAATGGCCATTTAAAAAAATGCAAAAAACACAAAGCTGAGGGGAGTGGGCAATAAACTCTGAGAAGTCTAAGCAAAAATCTGATCCAAAGGCTTGGCCTCAATTTTTGCTTTCTCCAAATCATGCAATTGCTTTATCTTGGCCAACTTCTTAATCCTAGCAAGCTCAAGGTCCTTGCTCATTTTTCTCCTATACATTTCTGTGAAAGTGATTGGTTCCTCCATTATAGGTTTCTCTCCCTCTCTAACCTTCAAAGGGTACACTGTTGCATCTGGTGCTGGGTTTTGGAACGTTGCTATGGACAAACGGCTATGGTTCGAGTTCACCACAGCTCGATGATCAGCATTCTTGAACCTTCCATTACTCAGAAACTGCATATCATACCCACATGCATAAATTATACACATCATGAAAATAAAATAAAAAGTACAGAATAACAAAGTATTAGACCAAAAATCTTAATTAGTTAAACAATCACCAAGTCTTTCTATAAAGTTCTTAATAAAAAAAATTGCCTAAATCATTTTTTAAGAATTGAATCATCATTTTTACAGAAATTTTTAATGATTAAATAAAAGTAGAAAATTAAGATTAAATATAAGGGACCATATACTTTATGAGCTATGAATAACATTTAAATTGTTAAAACAAGTCAAAGCAAGCAAATGCGTTATTTAATGACTAACATGAAATATGAAAAGAGTGTACGTGTGAATATAATAAATTCATATCAGTGGAAGTTTTCAAGTATTTCGGAAGAAAAATGTCTATATTATTAAATTAAATAAATTTCTTGTTAATTATATGAATTATCAGTTTTTTAATTAAATTTTAATATCATAAATAAATATTTAATAATATTAAACAAAATAGATCTCTAGCTGCAAAGAACTTTTTTTGGTGATTCTAGAATAAGAAATGTTTTATTATTTATCTATTAAATGTATATGAATTTAGTACAAAGTTATCATTAGTTTGTACACATTAACTACTTTTTTAGCACGACTTCTTACACTTTTCATACATTTCATTTTTCACATTCATCTTTAATATAAAAAAAAAAGGAAAAAAAAATGGAGAGTTAATGGGATAATACATAATCTCTTACACAAAGAGTAACTAAGACATTATTAAGAAAAAGGTGCGATCATAAAAAATATCCAAAAAAAAGACATTATTAAGAAACTTACTTATACCTGTATCATTACTCATTAAAATGATTTTAAAATTTAGAGGAGAGATATTCTTACTACTAAAATTTTTTACTACCAATTTACTACTTATCTAATCACCATTGGATCAACATTTTCTCTTTTTTCAAATTTTTTTTAGCATTCTCTCTCTTTGATTCAATGGTGATTAGATAGGTAGTAAGTTAGTAGTAGAAAATTTTGGTAGTAAGAATATCATCCCTATAAAATTAATACTAAAAAGCAAAGAGAAAGTAGAGACATAATTTTGTTTATTATATTTGGGTTTAATGAGTATAATGTTACATGATAGAAGAATATTTTCCTACCCTCACAATAAAGAAGAGAGAGAAAATGGAATGATGAAAAAGAAAAAGAAATATGTGGACCCCACCTCTTAATTGTGTGTATAGGAAAGTTTTCTTGTGTTACGTAATAAAACCCATTATATTTTGATATTTTGATTTTAATTAATGATAAAACTTACTATTTAATGATATGTTTAAGTAAAACTGTAATAATAAGAATGTGAGTGAGGAAATGTGACTCACGTGACCATGATCTCCAAGATTGACGACAAAAGCACCCTCCACAGGCTGAACCGTTATCCATGTCTTACCATTGTCTCTTGTAGCTTGAAGTCCACCGACCTGATCTTGAAGGAGCAGCGTGATAGTGCCAGGATCAGTGTGTCGCTTAAGTCCAAGTGTGAGATCTGGTTGAGGGCATTTTGGGTAGAAATTCACCAAAACCTTCTGGTCCATATCAACGCATGCTTTCGTAAGAGCCTCTTTCTCTAAACCCATTGCCTCTGACAACACCTCCAACAACCTGCATGCCAAACCCATCAACTTCTCACTGTATTTCTTTGTCACCTCTATCCACCCTTCAGGTTTGTCTGGCCACCTTGTATAATCTCTGTTTCTAATTGGGTACGAAAAATATGTCACAATCTCTCTCCAATCCTGCACAGCTTCTCCCTGTACCAAAAAAAAAATTAAAAAAAAAAATCAAATTTACTAACCCACAAAGCATATGCTATAACTAATACCATTTTCTACGTAAACATTGTAGTGAAAAATGTTTATTTTTTTGAACGACACAATTTATATCCTTCAATTCTCACAAAGAGATGAGATCCATACTTTTATTTTTTTGTCAACTCTCTCTCCTTTTTTATCCATCTCTTTCTCTTCTTAAAATGACACAACTTTACATCATTTAAAATGATATACACTTTTCTCAACATTTTAACTACCATTCAATTTATCCATTATGGCTAATTGTTAGAAATAATGTGTATAAAGGGGAAAAAGTGTTACTTGGAGATGGCTAGAGACTATGAAGCCACCCTTTTTGCCACCGGACATGTCAAAGCGAAGCTTCTCTTCTGGGGGCAAAGCAAAGAACTCTTTGGCCAAACGGGTCATTTCAGATATGAGTTTGTTGTCTACACCATGATCAACTACTTGGAAGATACCCCAATTCTCGCAAGCTTCCATAATCTTGTTGCAAATCTCTGCTATGCGGCCATTGTCCTCGTCGATTCCAGCGAGTGAAATGACTGGGATCTCGTTGCTGAACTCATTGTAAGCAACTTTTGAGCGCTCGTCTTCGTCCCTAATGAATCTAGACTCGAGGGTCTTTTTATTGGCCAGGCAAGTGAGAGTCTTTGCTTGTGCCATTGTTGGATAATTTGGCTATAGAGTTTCTATGTTGTTGTTTTTTTTTCTATGGCTATGTTATCTGTTTTGAGTTTGCATGAACGTAGGTGTATAAATAGGGCGCTAATTTTGAAGGACACAAAAGAGAATGGTGTTATGAACCAACTTAACAATTGACAAGTGAAGAGTTTGTGAATTTTTTATATTATATTTTTAGGGTTCGTTTCTTCATAGATAAGTTATCTACATTGAATTTAAAATCACATCGTTTGCGATAGAAATTAAGGTATTTTTGTAATTATAATTTGTTTAAAGGTTATAATAGTATTTCTCATTATAATTTTTTTTTCAACTCAAAATGACATCATTTCGAGAGTAAATGTAAATAACTTAGTTATGTTCACGGTAAAATCATTAAACCATATTTTTATTACGTTGTCTTATATATGAGATGGCAAAAATTGAATTATAAAACATTTGGTCCTGAAACTTTAATATTATATCTTGAATTAATTATTCTAAAATTTTAATTATATATTAGATGAAAGACAGATCACAGATGTATAGTTTTTATATTATATTTTAAATACAAGAAAATATATTAGATGGCAAAAATTGAATTCTAAAACATTTGGTCCTGAAAACTTTAATATTATATCTTGAATTAATTATTCTTAAATTTTAATTATATATATTAGGTGAAAGACATATGTATAGATTTTATATTAAATTTTCAATACAAGAAATCTAAAGTTGTATTCAATAATACGCGTGCTGAGGTAATGTTTCAATTTCTTCGATGAGGTTGTGTTAAATAATACGGTGGCAATGCGCGCGGAGGCATGTTTCATGCCTTTCTTTCATTTCATTAACTTTTTGTTTGATGTGACAATTTTGTTTTTTTTTTTTTTTAGATTATCCCCGATAATCTTATAGGTTCTCCATGTATTAATTGGAAATTCAGAACGGATTCAGATTTAAGAGTTTACATCTCTCTCAAAGATGAATTTTTGTTTTTAACCAAAAAAAACTAAAAACCAGAAGTTCCACGAGCTTCTAAAAAATTGTAACTTTTTTTCTTTTCCATCTTTCATTAAAGAATTACTCTCTTTTTTAGATTTTTCGATAAATTTTTTTTTTTGGTTTGGTGTAAAACATGAATTTTACATGTGGATAAATATTGGAAATTCAAGAAGATTATTTTATGTTATGACCATTTGCTTGCATGTTACAATCATAACCACCAGTCCACCATGCATAATATCGCATTGATGTGCAATTAGTCTTCCTATTCAGTTTTGAAGTCTTATACAAGGACAAATATTCTATAAAAAATGATAATAAGAATTAGTGATATTCTCCTACTTTCTTAAGAATTCATACTTTGATCATATTTATATTTTTTCCTTTCATTTCATATTTTCTCTCTTAGTTTTATAACATGTTATTAGCATGATCAAGTCTCTAATGGTGCAGAAGCATGAGACTCTAATAGTGTAGTAGCACGATGTAGCAAAATCCTTTGTGTTTCTCTTCATGCAATAGTTTCTATCAACCAAGTGATATATTTGATAGAATTGGAGGACTTATTAAAATAGTATCTTATTCTTTCCCTTTCTTTCTTTCATTAACATAATTCATGGTTCAATCGCTCTTTTTGTTTTCTTTATGTTATTTTTAATATGAATGTATATTTTTGTGTTTCTTTCATGATATATTCTTCAAAAAATTATATTTTAAGTATCCTTAAAGGATTGCACAAAATCAATGATATCATTGGTCATTATTTATAATTGTTTTACCATTCTTGTAGAACTAGAGCTAGAACATGATTAAAAAGATCTCGTTGATCTTTAGAATAATTTGAAAGAAGGAAATTTAGAGGAGACACTCTATCATTTATGTCTCTTGAATATGCTCCGGCAGTAGTATAACAACCCACATTGCCAAGTCATGTGTTCAAGAGATCAAGTCAAGTACACAAGGAATTAAGTTGTAAGTTCAAGAAAATGGTGATAAGTTATGTCAAGTAATGATGAATTGATCATGAAATCAAGATGGTAAGATATACAAGGATACAGTTCATACCAATCAAGTCAATTAGGATTCAAAGGAAAATATTTAAAATATTTTGGGTCAAAATCTAAATAAGATAAAGTTTAGGGACCATTTTGCAAATAGGAAAATTTTGTCTAAACTTGATTTGGATGGTATAATCAAATTGCTTAGCAAATTCTATAGACTTAATGTGCTCTTAGATTAGTCTAATTATGATTAGTTAATTAATTAAAAATAGATCAAAGTTCTATTAAAATTAACCAATAAGGAATTTGGAGGGATAGGAAATTTGGGGGCAAAGGTAATTGGAAGTCGTTACATGTCAGACAACAAATCGACAAGTTCAAGAGAACATCCGCTCAGCAAGGGAGATCGGTTAAACCACCTGGCATTCCTAGATGCACCAGTCGTGGGAGATTACACATTGGACCTTGTTCCACCAGCCGGATCATTTGCTTTAATTGTGGCAAGGAGGGACACTATTCTAGAGACTGTCACCCACCTGTTTCTAGGGTCCCAACCGTCCAAGCCGTTCCACTTTAGATGGTTCCTGCACCACCAATGACTGGCCGAGTTTATATGTTGGACCGTCAGCAGTCAAATAGAGCTCCGAACCTTATGAGAGGTATAGTTTACACTGGTGGATATTACCGTGATGCACTGTTTGACTCCGGGGCTGCACATTTATTTATTGAGAGTCTGATTGCGGTGGGGTTAAACTTGCCCATATCTGAACTTTCTCCATCTCTAAGTGTTACTACCACTATGGGGGAGAAATGTCATACTTCACATATTTATCAGGATGTGGTATTATAGTAGGATGGCCGAGATTGCATAACAAGTCTCATTTGTCTACCCATCTTGAGATCATTTTGGGTACGGACTAGCTGTTGAGAAATTATGTGTGTTTGAATTATTGTGATTGCATAATATGATTTTTGAATTATTTTTTATATTATTCAATGATGTAATGAAGTGTTTAATGATACAACGGGGTGAACTAGGTTGATTGAGTGGGTTATTGCCATTAGTGTATTATGGACTATCCCTAAAGCGGATGTACCAGAAGAGGTTGCCTCTGAGGAGCTTCATTGGACACTTAGTTGATGTGTGATCCAATGAGTGGTTTTGTGTACGAGGTGCATGGGAGGCCGGTATGCCTAATTGTTCTTTGGCCAATAATCTATATCATGGGCTTCCCTATTACGGATTGGGTCTTAAGATTGCTGAATCTTGGAAGTTCCATGAGGGCATCGATTTGAGTGTGACTCATCGGGTGGTCCTAGTGCACGAGGTGCACAGATCAATCAACTTTAGTTTACCTCGTGGTATAATGATGCATTGAGAGACTTGATTGTAGTCCTTTTGATATGCGTTTATACTCCGCAACCACCAAGTGGTGGGGTAAGTAAAATATGCGAAGAGTGATATGCCAGGATTTGGCATGAAAGGTAAGATTCCTTACGCCATTGCATAATTTATGATAGTGCTTTGTTTTTAATTTTTTTAAAGTCAGAAATGATATCTGATTGCATGAGCCAATAACATTGCGTTCAATTTCCATTGATACACAAAGAATAAAGTTCACTTAAATCACAGAAATGCAAAAGCTTCAATAAAAAAGTTTTGAATTTTAAGAATTTCACAGCTTTTCCATTCCACAAATAACTTAGCCCATGGCTATAACTATAAACATAATTATTCCAAACTGAAATCTCATAGACCCGAGATTCAGTTTCGAGATAATGATTGGAAGAGAAAAGAAATAACAACATATATTGATAAGAAACAAGTCTAGGTTACAAGAGAATAAAATGGAGAAGTGTTGTGCTGCTCGTGAGGAGTCTCAAATGGAAGGTATAGAATGGGGGTAAGGTTGTTGTCACTTAACTATTGTTAACAACTATAGAACTAAAAAGTAGAAACTAAAACTATCCTAAGTGATCTCTTCTTAAGGAATTCGATGCTTTCTTCATGTTGGAACGTCCTATTTATAGGGCAGAAGAGTGGATGGCAGAACTTGTTATTTCATTTGAGTTGTTTTCTTGACTGCATGAAGGGGCGGTGTGAACAGTGCTTTTTTGGGAACCAGGTTGCTGGATGGGACACTTATTGTTGAGATTTTCTTTTCTTCTATATTTCCCATGCTTATTTTTCCTCTCACCCAATGGCAACTCTTTATTCTCTGCTGAACACATTTCTTCCTGCTTTTTGGGATTCAATGTTTCGTATAACAGTATCATTCCTGGTAACATATTCCTTCACATAATTTTCCAAGGCATGGATGTGTTGTTCTTCTCTGGGGAACGGAGCATTGTTTGGTCTTCTTTGTGGATCATATGCTCCATTTCCTCCATTGTTGATTTGCTGGTATTGTTGTTGTTGACTGTTATATGGTCTCTGATTCATAGGTGGCCTCCACTGAGGGTTATGGTTCTGATCCTTCTGTATGGTGCCTCCAGAATTCAGGTTATTGTTGCATCCTGCATACTGATTGTCTTTAGCCTGATTGACTTTTTTGTTCCCAAAATTTTTAGCATAACACACCAAGGTTGTGAAAGGACAGTATGTTGAGTCATGATGATCACCACACCCTAAGCATGGTTCAATTTCAGGGGATGTGAGTTGTAAGATATTAACTTTGGGCTGCTCTCTGTCAGGTTTCAAACTCTTTACTTCATTCATCAGTGCAGCCAGTTGGGCTTCCATGGTAGTTTATTTGTCCAACTCTAGTATGCCTAGTTTCTTGACTGGATTCATTCTTTCTAGTGGCCACTGAAGACAACGTTCTGCAGTGCTTTCTATGATTTCATATCTGGATTTAAGAGTTCCCGTGAAAAAATATCCTCCTGTAGCAAAATCTAAATGTGATTAAGAAGTATGGTCAATTCCCTTAGAGAAAGTCTATAAGACTCCCCATTTTTCTACCCCATGATTTAGACATTTCCTGATAATGTCTTTATATCTCTCTCATGCTTCATAGAGGTTATCTCCATAAAAAGTTCCAAAGCTAGAGATCTCGGCTCTAACATCGACTTGGTGAGACATAGGAATGAATCTCTCTATGAACTTATTAGAGTGTTCTTCCCACGAGTGTATGGGTCCAGGGGTGAGAGATTTCATCCAATTTTTGGCTTTTGAGCCCAAAGAGTGAGGGAATAACCTCATTCTCATACTCTCTTCTATTACACCATATGTTCTAAAATTATCACAAATATCTTGAAAAATGTTAAGGTGTGTGTAGGGATCTTCTGCAGGGAGTCCGTTGAAAACTCCAGCCTTCCTGATCATATTAAACATGATAGGCTTTAACTCAAAGTTAGGAGCTACAACAGGAGGGAGGATTACTCCTCTTTCTGGTCCGTTCCTTGAAGGAGCAGCCAGAGCTCTAAAGTTTTGTTCAAGATGAATCTCTTCATTGTTATTATTATGATCAGCAATGTTTGGTTCAAAAATATTTTCTCTTAGATTTCTCCTTCTCAAGTGAAAAGTGTGTTCTGGTTCAGGGTCAAAGAAAAACTCAGGTTTCTCAGTGGAATAGTGAGAATCAATTTCAGATTCTTCGCTCATAAGCCATAAAACATACACAGTATATACAACAGAGTAATTATCAAAGAATAATGAATGATATATTAAGAAAGTATAAAATAAAACAATTTTAAGGAAAGAATTTAGTGTAAACTATCTCCGGCAATGGCGCCAAAAACTTGTTGGGTGCTTAAATGTTCTTTTAATGACGTTTCTTTTACTTAGTCTATCAAGAGAAAACGCATTTGTTCCCTTGATATCAACCTAGTTGTGCAAGTGCACACATGAAGTAATAAATGTTATTATTATTGCCAATACTATCATTCCCACGAGGATAGAACTCTAAATAATACCTTAAACTGTTTCACAAAGAATTATTAAGAAAAGAAAAGACAGTATTTGAACTGTTTGGTCATTCGTTCCCTACTATCTTGAAAGCGTTCCTTCCATTACAGTAGGTTCAGTTTGACTCTAAACAACTCGCGTCGTTATATACCAAATCCTTCTTTGTGTGAGAAGCAACGAAAAAATTCATTGGAGTTTTGATGTTGTGGTCACCAGATTTGTGATAAAAGAAAAGTACAAGATAAAAATATTTAAGAGACAACAAGATGGTTGGATAAAAATAGTTTTTAACACAAGGAACAAATCCACTATTCCATTCTTAAATAGCCATAATCTCTACTCAAGACTTAACCCTTCTGAATTTGTTAAGGTCTTTTCACTTCCAACTCTGATTGCTCAGCTCATGGACTTTAATGACACACAAGTTTCCATATTCCTATGGTTCCCTTGACTTCAACAGTTACTAAGTTCAGAACCTTCAGTGAACGAGGTGGTTCCTTATTCCTAAGGTCACCAGTAATGTTGTTTTCACAATACTACCTTCCTCCTCTGATTAAGTTGTCTGAAATCCCTTCCTTATGGAAGTTCCTTTCTCAGTTGCGTTCAATTTCCATTGATACACAAAGAATAAAGTTCACTAAAATCACAGAAATGCAAAAAGCTTCAGTACAAAAGTTTTGAATATGGTTCTTTAAGAATTTCACAGCTTTTCCGTTCCACAAATAATTTAGCCCATGACTATAACTATAAACATAATTATTACAAACTGAAATCTCATAGACCCAAGATTCAGTTTAGAGATAACGATTGGAAGAGAAAAGAAATAACAACATATATTGATAAGAAACAAGTGTAGGTTACAAGAAAATAAAATGGAAAAGTATGGTTGCTGCTCGTGAGGAGTCTCAAATGGAAGGTATAGAATGGGGGTAAGGTTGTTATCACTTAACTACTGTTAACAACTATACAACTAAAAAGTAGAAACTAAAACTATCATAAGTGATCTCTTCTTAAAGAATTCGATGATTTCTTCGTGTTGGAACGTCCTATTTATAGGCCAGAAGAGTGGATGGCAGAACTTGTAATTTCATTTGAGTTATTTTCTTGATTGCATGAAGGGGCGGTGTGAACAGTGCTCTTTTGGGAAGCAGGTTGCTGGATGGGACACTTATTGTTGAGATTTGCTTTTTCTTCTACATTTCCCATGCTTGATTTTTCTCTCACCCAATGGTAACTTTTTATTCTCTGCTGCACACATTTTTTCCTGCTTTTTAGAAGTTTCTTTTCAACGTTTCCTGCAAAGTTGTCAGAGGGGGTGAGTTAGTGGAGCAGGTGTATTTAATGAGCTAATATGTTCCCCTTTTTTCCTATATTACTCAAATGATTAACTCATCATCTATTCCTTATTGTGTTTTTCTTATAAAGATCTAAACATGTGTTTTTAATGCAAAAATTTGTTACCAGCTGAAGGAACGGATGGCCTTTTACTGCCAAAATGAGCTTAGATGGGAACGAATTCTCGTCTCATCATTAAGCAATAGTATTTATGATTCCGTAATAGTTTTGAGTTACGATCACATTTCTGAAAAATGTTGAATATAGACGTTTTATAAACGTAAGGATTTTGTAAATGATTTTAAAAAGAAATAATTTTACCGTATCTTTAAATGAACTATTGTGATTGGAACTGCGCTTAATATCGTAAACAATGATAACATGACCGGTCACGAACAGGGTGTTACAAACTCCAAATGGGCTTTTGAGCAAGAGTCATTGTGTTGCCTGGAGAATCAATAGTTTTTGGCTTTTCCATAGTTTATTTCATAATTTAGAGCTTTTCAATATTTGTTAGTTATTTATCTTTTTTGTTATTTCTTAGATTATGTTTGAGTATGCGTTGATTGTGCCTTATCTCCTTTGATTGCCCATGATTCCTTTTGATTCTATTTGATTTTATTTTTATTTTGTTTTGTTTGCTTAGAGGTTTTGTGCGTTATTTGTTTGCCTAATTTTTTCTTTTAATTTTCATTTTCATTTTATTTCTTAGCATCAACATTTTTTTTAGCTAACATAACCCTAATTACCTCTTTGTGGCTAGTTGGCTCCCCCCGGTATCCCTACAAACTTCAACTATTTGACCGACTATGGACTAATCAAGAGTATGCGACTCTAAGGGATAACGATATTTAAAACCTCCCAAATGTGGCATGTGGGGATCGAACTGGAGCCGACACTTCAGAAATCCCGACGTGTCGTGTCCGACACTTCCCGACACTCTCCGACACTCCGACACTCCCCGACACTCCAACATGTGTTATAGAAATTCTAAAAAAGGTTCAAAAGTTGCGTTACGTCGAGTTTTTAGTTCCAACTATTAGATTCGTTGGATTACAATTACCATTTTATTGAGTATAATATAAATATTTGAGATATCTTATGTTTCTTTGCAAAATTGATGAATATTATAAGTTTAGTTTTAGTTTTTTGTTAAATTATTGAATATTAAATATATTATACACTACATAAATTAAAAATATTACTTTATATCAAAACGTGTCCTAGCGTGTCGAAATCTAACATTTTTTAGAATTAGAGTGTCGGAGTGTCGTGTCGTATCGTGTCACGTGTCCCGTGTCAGTATCGGTGCTACATAGCCCCCCGGTATCCCTACAAACTTCAACTATTTGAACCGAGTATGGACTAATCAAGAGTATGCGACTCTAAGGGATAACGATATTTAAAACCTCCCAAATGTGGCATGTGGGGATCGAACTGGAGCATTTTCCTTTCCATTTATTTGGGTTATTTTTGGGGTTAATAAATTTCAGAAACGATAAATAGTATTTTCTCGTAATCCTTATTTTTAGTCTTTCTTTCTATTAGTCAATGTGTTACTGCTTCAGCATTACAAATGCTCTCACTTGATATCGTTTTATAATAATTGATTTAGTTTTGATTGAACAATATTGAAAGTGGTTGTTTAAAAAAAAAATGGTTGTGATTATAATATATCCCTATATATAATATTATATAATCAATATAAAATTAGAAACACTGAAAAACTTAAAATAGCACTTTTTTATTTTTTTGTGATTTTTTATTTCTTGAATTGTTTCAATAAAACAAACACATGTAATAATAAAAAAATAATGATGAGTTTACCAAAAAAAATAAAAAATAATGATGATAATATATTTTTAACTTATCAATATATAAACTGAAGAAAAAAAATGAACAGCAAGAATATGATAAGAAAAAGTAATTACAAAGTACTTAGCTTAGCTCTTAACATAAGAAAATATCTCCGTACACATTTTCACTTAAGCCCGCTTGATTATAAAATTAAAAACAACCACAACCGAGTGATGGAGTCAATACTCAATAGATACATTTGAGTTCAACCAAAAACTTAAATTTCAATAATTCCATTCAAAGCAACAAACCCAGTCAAGTATCCATAAAAACATAAAATTTGTAGTTTAGGGAAAGGGTCTTATAAGAGTTATGTTGTAGGAAAAGAGATTGTGTTATGTTATAGAGATTCGTTTTGCGTGCCAAAAATATATATATATTTTTTTTGCTGCGGGCCCCACAAAATGTTGTGAATGTAAGAAAGTTTTTGTGATCATGTTAAATGATAGATTTTAAACTCTTACGGAAAAGGAAAACAGAAAAAAGATGAATAATCTAGCGGCTGCCAGGAGGCAAGTACACGGAACGAACTAACAAGCCATGTAAAAGATCAACCAAAACTATATAATGAATAATGGCAACGAAAATGTATCCATGTAATTTAGAACACAAAACTCTTTGAAGATCAAGCAAGCCATATGCAACCACAATAAATATTGTAAACTAACTTCGACAATAACTTCTAAGGTGAACAAAAAAAAAAACATCTAAGGTGAACTACGTACACAACTAACACAATTCGGTGTTCCACCATTTTCTTTAAATAAAAGATCCTAATTTATGGACTATTTGATGTCTTTTCTTTTTTCTCTTACTTTAATTTTTTAATTTTTTTTTTAAGGGATATGGGCAAAACCAAGTATCCATACTAATCACATGGATGTATTCAGAAAATAAAAAATATCAAATATATAAAACTGATAAAATAAATTACATTTACTTATCTTCACAAAATAATTGATTTATAATATGTGGTCCAATTTATGCTGATTTTATATCAAACTCAATAATTCATCTTTATAATTTCAAACCAATATTAAAAAAAATACTAAAGTGAGAGTTAAAGATATTCAAGAAAAACGTCGGTACAACGAAAGGCCCTGTTGTAGTGGGCCGAGTAAATGTGAGCCCGTTCCAAAAATAGCAAAGGATAGGGAGTGGGAGGGAATTTTTAAAGAAGTGAGGGATTGAGAGGGAAGAAAAAATTTCCAAAAATAAAAAAAGGACCAAAAAAAAAAATCTGGGATCACTTTAAAAAATCCCCATCTGATGAGAAATAGTGAAGTAGGGAGGGAATTTTTTAAGGATTTTATAAAAGTTATGTTCTAGGAAGAGTGATTGTGTTATGTTATAAAAATTCGTTTTACGTGCATGAGTTTTTTTTTTGCTGCGGGCCCCACAAGATGTTGTATGTGTAGGAAATTTCATAAGATCATGTTAAATGAGAGATGATAAACCCATTTTTTAATACGTTCCAAGTTCTTTTACTAAAAAATTGATGAGTTGATCTCTCATATGGAAAAGTGGTCATATTATTTAATTACAATCACTCATTGATGATGAGATAAGAAAAGAAAAGTGTATAATTTTTAAAGATTTTATAAGAGTTATGTTGTAGGAAAAGTGATTGTGTAGTTATAGAAATATGTTTTGCGTGCCTTAATTTATTTTTTCTGCTTCAAAAAGCTTGGGTCCCACAAAATGTTGTGTGTATAAAAAAAAAATTTGTGTTATATTAAATGATGAATACAAATCTCCATTTTTAAATGAGTGATTGTGATCAAATAACATGACCACTTCTTCACATTTGAGAATTTACTCCCAAAAAATTGATACCCGCACAATTTTTTTTTTTTTTTTGTCTCTCTTCTATCCCCTCTCTCCTCACTTCTCTCTATCTCTCACATACGCCCCACTAAATCTTTTTTGCTTTCGAACCACAGAAATATTACCCCCGTATGAACGGTTGAGATTCAAACTTAACAGGTGTCTAGAGAATGTTTTTTTTTTCTCCAATCAGGTATCTATGTACTTTTAAGAAATAAGAGAATGACAAGACTTCGTGGTCTCGTGTAACGTGTCTTGCACTGGTTCATAAAATATGTAATATTTTATTTCACCATATTAATTATCTAAATTGAATTATAATAGGTCATATTCATGATTAGAAAAGTCAGATGCAAAAGGGCTTAGATAATTTGTTTGAGATTTAATATCACCATTATATATATTAACAGGAATTAGAAAAAGGATTAGAAACGTCAGATGAAAAGGGATTAGAAAAGTCAGATGAAAAGGCGTTTTAAAACTATTTATACATTTGTATCTGTTTCTTGAATTTTAGCAGGGTTTGATGTTTTTCATACATTATTTATACATTGTTTTGATGTTTTTCATACATTATTTATTTATACATTATTTATATCTGATTTCTTTTTCTTATTTGTATATATATACAAAATATATAGAGTTTATATGAGGTTATATAAAAAGAAAAAAAACATGAACCTTGCACATTTTTATGTAAAAAATATTAAACAAATTTTAGTAAGATCGTCCATAACAACAAAAATAAACCCCTTATGTTATTTATGACCAGAAAAAGTAAAGGAAAAACCTCTTTCAAATTCATTTTTGTGTAGAATAATAAATTAAAATGTTGTGAACAAATGTTTGACACATTCACAAATGTTTTAACACATAACAAGTTGTTTTTAGAGAAAATCTAAATACTTTCAACATAAACATATCATAAAAATATGATTTGAAAATCAACTGCACATTTGAATGTGATGGGCATGCAGGCAATAAGGGGTGCAACTTATTTTCATTTATTTATAAGTAGTGACTATATTGTTTACAGAGACCTCGCTGGATCCTGAGAAACTGGCAAATGAACAATACCTCTACACAGAGGACATAGTTCCCAAAATTCAACGGAAAGACAAGCACAAAAGCTAAAGATTTATAATAATGGCCATTTAAAAAAATGCAAAAAACACAAAGTTGAGGGGGCAATAAACTGAGAAGTCTAAGCAAAAATCTGATCCAAAGGCTTGGCCTCAATTTTTGCTTTCTCCAGATCCTGCAATTGCTTTTCCTTGGCCAACTTCTTAATCCTAGCAAGCTCAAGGTCCTTGCTCATTTTTCTCCTATACATTTCTGTGAAAGTGATTGGTTCCTCCATTATAGGTTTCTCTCCCTCTCTAACCTTCAAAGGGTACACTGTTGCATCTGGTGCTGGGTTTTGGAACGTTGCTATGGATAAACGGCTATGGTTCGAGTTTACCACTGCTTGGTGATCAGCATTCTTGAACCTTCCATTACTCAGAAACTGCATATCATACCCACATAAATTAAACACATCATGAAAATAAAATAAAAAGTACAGAATAGCAAAGTATTAATTTTTACAGAATTGCCTAAATCATCATTTCCTAATAATTTGTTGAGATATATAATCTCACATTGGTTGTATGAACAACTAATGTGGAGTTTATAAAGCCTTGAGCACTTACACCCTTTGAGCTAGCTGTTGGGGTGATGTATCCTAAGGTTCTTTATATGGTATTAGAGCTTTTGCCTACATCATTTCCTAAGAATTGAATCATCATTTTTACAGAAATTTTTAATGATTAATTTGTTTTTCCATTAACTATGGTTCACCCAAGTTACTCCGTGAAATTCGTCTGATCACATTAATTGATGAAAATAAAAGTAGAAAAGATTAAGTAAGCAGGGACCACATATTTTATGAGCTACGAATATCATTTAAATTGTCAAAACAAGTCAAAGCAGAGTAAATGTGTTATTTCATGATTTACATGAAATATGCAAAGAGTGTGTGAATATAATAAATTCATAGAGGAGGAAGTTTTCAAGTATTTCGGAAGAAAAATATCTATATTATTATTATTATTTTTTGCTAAACAATATCTATATTATTAAATTAAATAAATTTCGTGTTAATTATATGAATTATCAGTTTTTTTAATTAAATTTTAATATCATAAAAATATTTAATAATATTAAACAACATATACAGATCTCTAGTTGCTAAGAATTTTTTTTGGTGATTCTAGAATAAGAAAATTTTACTAGCATTCATGGTCGATATGGTAGTTCTCGGAGGATAAGGCCATAATGGTCCAAGTTATCATTTAAATAAGAAAATTTTATTATTTATCTATTAAATGTATATGAATTTAGTACGGAAGTTATCATTTGTTTTTACGTTAACTACATTTTTAGCATGACTTTTTACACTCGATTTCATACATTTCATTTTTCACATTCATCTTTAATAAAAAAAAGTTAATGGGATAATTAATACATAATCTCTAACACAAAGAGTAACGAAGACATTATTAAGAAACTTACTCATACCGGTATCATTACTCAGTAAAATGATTTTAAAATTAATACTAAAAAGCAAAGAGAAAGTAGCGACATAATTATATTTATTCTATTTATATCTTGATATTTTGATTTTAATTAATGATAAAACTTACTATTTACTCATACGTTTAATTTCACATTAATGATGATTATTATTTTTTCTAATATGTAAAACTATAATAATAATAATAAAGTAAGTGGAACTCACGTGACCATGATCTCCAAGATTGACGACAAAAGCACCCTCCACAGGCTGAACGGTGATCCATGTCTTACCATTATCTCTTGTAGCTTGAAGTCCACCGATCTGGTCTTGAAGGAGCAGTGTGATGGTGCCAGGATCAGTGTGTCGCTTAAGTCCAAGTGTGAGGTCTGGTTGAGGGCATTTTGGGTAAAAATTCAACACAACCTTCTGATCCATATCAACGCATGCTTTTGTAAGAGCCTCTTTCTCTAAACCCATTGCCTCTGACAACACCTCCAACAACTTGCAAGCCAAACTCATTAAGTTGTCACTATATTGCTCTGTCACAGCTATCCATCCTTCAGGTTTATCAGGCCACCTTGAATAGTCTCTGTTTCTAATTGGGTATGAAAAATATGTCATCAGCTCTCTCCAATCCTTCACCGCTTCTCCCTACACCCAAAAAAAAAAAAAAAAAAAAAAAAAAATTAAAATTAGAAATAAAATTCACTAACTCGCAAAGCATATTTTTAAACTAGAATTGAGTATACAAAATACCATTTTCTAAATATTCAACATTTTAACTACCATTTAATTTACCCATTATGGGTAATTGTTAATAATAATGTGTAATTTGGGGAAAAAGTGTTACTTGGAGATGGCTGGAGACTATGAAGCCACCCTTTTTGCCGCCGGACATGTCAAAGCGAAGCTTCTCTTCTGGGGGAAAAGCGAAGAACTCTTGGGCCAAACGGGTCATTTCAGATATGAGTTTAGTGTCTACACCATGATCAACAACTTGGAAGATACCCCAATCCTCGCAAGCCTCGACGATCTTGTTGCAAATCTCTGCTCTGCGGCCATCGACCTCGTCGATTCCAGCGAGTGAAATTACAGGGATCTCGCTGCTGAATTGATTGTAAGCAACTGTTGGGCGCTCGTCTTCGTCCCTAACGAAGCTAGACTCGAGGGTCTTCTCCTGAGACAGGTAAGTGAGAGTTTTTGCTGGTGCCATTGTTGGCTGGTTTTTGCTATAGACTTTTCTGTGCTTTTTGCTCTGTTTTGTGTTTGCGTGTTGCGTGTGGGTGTAGAAATAGGACGCTGAGTTTGACGGAGCTCATTTAGTCTGGGCCTGCACTTCATAGTCTTCCACTAAAAATGGAAAGAAAAAAAGAGTGAGAGGGGATTTGAATAAAAGAGAGGGATTTAAATGAAATTTTGTTTTCCTTTTTTAGAAAAGGTGCACCCTAAGAACTGTGTATCGGTCTATATTAAAAAAACCCCTGAGTTAGGTGAGTGAGTGGAATATTAGGTTGTGATATATTTTAATGTAATACAGTGATAGTAGACTGCTGACAATTCCTCTCTCCACTCGCTTAATGGGGACAAATTCCAACTCTGACATTTTCAAGGCCCTATAACAAGTTTAAAATTTGGGAAAAATTAATCTTCAGCCGCCACAGAAAATATGTTTATTTTTCAGCGGACACATTAATTCGTGTGCTTTATTTTTTTATTTTATAATTATGTGAGTCTCATCATATGATTATTATTAGAATGGTAGAAGATATCTTATCTCCTATTGATATGGAGATTAATAGAGTCCTTAAAATTTTTAATCGTAAAAGTTGCTCTAGGCACTACGCATCACAACCATCCAATTTAATTTGATCAACGACTCCTGGGCATTGATCCATGCCAAGCAACTCGATTGGATAGCATTCTTGATAATTGTTTTCTTCTTGTGCTTCTGGGCTTTCTTCATAAGTCGGGTTTTAAGGTTTCTTGATAATCGTTTTCTCGCCGTGCTTTCTGACTTTTTCTTCTTAAGTTGCTGATGTGCGGTATCAATTTTTGCTTCTTTTTTAACTTTGTCCGTAGTGGTTTTTCTCAAATAGAAAGCGAAGTCACTTTACTCTTCCGGGAGTTTGGTTAAGGAAATTTTTTTTTGAATATTAGAAAAATGTAATTGATATGGAAATAGTTAGAAAGTGAGATAGGTAACAAAATGTAAAAAAAAAAATTGTTTAGCATTGAAAAACTTTACCGAAAAAATTAGGTAATTTGTATGAAATCTATGTTTGGTTGAAGGTAAGATACAGATGGGAAAACAAATTGTTATTACGAAAATAACCTCATGTTAAATTTTTTGACTGTGGCATGCTACAACAGAGTTGTCAAATCCCAAACGTTCATTGGTTCTCAGAACCAGGTTTATATTTGTAATAAGAGAAGAAAAATAACTCTTCCAGATTATATTTGTTCTCAGAACCAGGTTTATATTTTTTTGTTTTTTCTTTTAATGTAAACTATTGGACTCGGTTGTACGAATTTAAGAGTTTCGTGATGTGAAGTGCTATGCAGCAGGCAGTGTTTTATTTTTTTGAGCATGACCATTGTCTTGTAAATTCTTTTTTTTTTTTTCTGGATTACAATATAATTTGGAACAGGCAGTGTTTAACTTGTTAAGGAGGCACAGATCAGCATTTACATTTTCTGGATTGTCCTGTAAGAATTTGGAACACTTTTTAAAAACTTGTTAATTTTTTTGTTTTTATTGTGGATTACTTGATCAATTTTTTTCTTATAACACAATTGCACTGCTGCGTTAAATTAGGAAAATGATTCAATCTGGAAACACGTGAAGGAGGCAGAAACACGCAAATAAAATTAATGGACTTCAATAATGATTCTCTTCGAATTGTGAATAGGCATTGCATTGTTCGGAGACTTAAAAATTGAACATGAAAATTCTGCGTGTGCTACAAATACGTGTTCATTAATAGCAGCTTCATACAACTGTGTTTAGAGATGAAAGTCAAATGTAATAAAACTGAACTGATTTCTCTATGGTGTCAACATCACTGTTCCTTGTATTCAATGACTTGTTATGATGCACCCTTCATACATTGTGTAAGATGTCAAAGAATTGAGAGTGCCTTGATTAAGCAAGGTTTATATTCAGACATAATTATACAAGGCTGGAATACAAACTATTTAAATTATACACATTCAACTAAACACAGTTGCCAATATGCATGATCCTGAACTCCTTTGCTGTATATGCTAGATGACATGAATCAGCATCCTTTGGAGGCAATGTTGTCAATCATTAGAACCTGACATAAATCAGCATATATACCCAATGCTATTACTCAAAACTTACATGGATTTGAAGATTGAACTTGCCATTACCCCATGAGTCACTGAATTGAACAACTTTAGCACACTTGCATGGGGACTGCAACTGCAGGAACAAAACCGAGCCCAGCAAAGGCTTCAACATTTTGTTGATTGTGCCTCTTTGTATTGGAACCCAGAGTGGGCCTATGTCCTTCTTCAGTCAAATTGTTGAAGATGGCCTGAGCTTCCTGTGGCTTCCCTTTTCCAATCAAAGTATTCATCAGTTTTGTTCTTGAATGAACTGTTTGACAACTTTTGTTCCCACGCACATAAGGTAGTGGGATTAATTAAATGTCTCAGATCAAGTTTTAACAATAATCATAGTGTCCCAACAAATAATTAAACCAAACTGAAAACTGATACGAACCAAAATCCAAATCCAACTGGTATCTAAGTTTGATCGTTCTGATCAACATCTAAGTTTGGCATTGAAATACACTCAGAAACAAAATATGCTATATACTGCATGGTTGATAACATTCGGGTAATGTTCACACCATAATCCCCACTGTTAGGAACAAAATATCAAAAAACATGACAATCAAAAAAATATGATTGCTATTAGTGCCGAGAATAGCAGCAAAAGTTTATCAAACCTCAAACTTTCAAAAATGTTAACAATTATATGCATCTTGCCCATTGTGATGATTTACATAAATAACATGCAATACCACATCGCAAATAGGAAAATTTCGCTGGGTTTTTGGATCAGAAAGACAACTTGTTAAGTTGGGAAATGATTTGGGTGGGGATACCTTCAAAACGTTTCAACCAAACACGGGCATTGACTAATCCCACTTCTCAAATGTCTATGCATCTCGTCAGAATCCATCAGCCAAACGCCTCCTGAGTCACTTTTCTCAAATCACTTTTGCATATCAATGTGTGAGATCCGACAGTGTTGATGTGGGAGCTGAAGTGGCAAGTAGCGGATCAAATCCAGCTGATGGCGATGGAGAAGACATATGCAGAGATTTAGAGGTGAGGAAGTGAGTAGCCCGTTTCTAAAAAAAAATAAAAAATTAAATCAGTTCTTCTTGTCTCACTTTTGAGAGTGGATTACAAATTTTGGACAGTTCCATCCCGTTTGAGGGACGGGGTGGATTGGCCCACTAGTCATAATCTATTTTATACTAACTCACTAACCTGTCCCATCTTTGTTATCAACTCGTCAAAAAATAAATGAGTCTGTCTCATCCCATTTTTGAGAGTAAAATGTAAAACTTAACTCTCCCTGCTTTGTTTGACGGGCGGGTTGTCCAACATGCATTTTTTCAACAACAAAAAATGTGCTGGTCTACAAATTAACTTCTTTTTAATAATAATTTTAAAAAATTATATAAAATCAATTGTTTCGATAAAAAATTTGGATTATGACCTGCTCATTTTACAAGTTGACATAATACGACACGAAAATTCATAGTATATTACTTATGATGCGGGTTGACAAGACAAAAATAATACTTTAATACCAAATTGTATTACTTATTATGTGGGCTCAACACGACAACATAATACGATTAAGAAAATTAATATGGATCAATATCGGGTTCGGGTTGACACGCTATACGAAATAATTTTTTTCCGGTCAACTTTTGTCAACGCGAACATAACATGAATTTGAAAACAGTTCAATCTGAATACGAATTTTTTTATTTTGTGATTATGTCATGTCATGTGATTTTGTTGAATATTGCCATCTCTAACAAAATATAAGAAAATTATATTTTAAAAAATATCACTTGTTTAAGCCTAGATCAATAGCTTAATCCAATAAAAAATAATTAAAGGACTAGAAAAAGCAAATAAGACTCAAAATAATGTACGGAATTATATTTATAACTCTTATTTTAGCGTGTTTTGTTCAGGTTTCAGATTGTAAATATAGGGAAATACTTTGTTTATATTGTAGGAAAATAGTTATCGTATGTTGTAGAAACAAAATTATAAATGAGACCCACAGATATGAGAAGAGAAAAAAAAAAGGTGGGACCCACCCCTCTTTTATGTGTGTAGAGGATAAATCTTTGGTACAACTGTTACCCAAGTGGGTACAACTTTTTTCCACTTAAAAAAAAAAAAATGTAACATGACGGGAAAAATAAATTTGAAAAATGTTAAATTTTTTTCTAAAAATGGAAAAAAATTATACCCACTTGGATACAATAGCTGTACCAAAGATTTATCCTTGTGTAAGGAATTTATTTCACTCATGTAAAATAAGATAAATATAACCCGTTAATTTAAGGCTATAATAATAATAATAATAATTGTTAGCATAAAATAACAAAACACAAGTAGTATAAGGAAAAAAAAGCATAAGAGTATATGATGCTACGTTGAACATGGTAGCTCCACAAATGTCAATTGTGCCTAACAAAATATAAAGTTAAGTGTGGAAACACCATTATTCATGGTTGATATGGTAGTTGTTGGAGGACAATGTCATAATGGTCCAAGTTCAAATACTAGTAGAGTCCAAAGTTAAGTGTGGTGTTAGAAAGATCACACGCAGAGAAGAGAAAAAAAGAATTCAATTTGTTGAGTTCACTACTTTGACAGTTGATGGAAAGGAATATTTAAAAGGGGAATGGAACAATCAGTTTTCCATCTCACCTCTATCAAATTCTGTTATAACATACTATCAAAAGGAATACAAGGTAACAGACTATACATATTAAAAAGAACAAATATAAAGAATGATTAATGGAGATAATCTAATAGTCCCCCTCAAGATAGACTGTCTAGATTATGAACACACATCTTGCTAAGAAGTGTGCAAAATTGTACTGGAAATAATGGTTTGCTGAGTAGGTCAGCCAACTGATGTGAGGAAGAAACATGGAAGGTCTTCAGAACACCATTTGCACTTTGCTCTCTAACAATGTGCCAATCAATATCAATATGTTTTGTTCTTTCATGAAACGCCGAATTTGCAGCTATATATAGAGCAGATTGATATTCAAAAGTAGATTTGCATGAGAAGAATGGAAAATAGGAAGATCACGAAGTAAAGAAAATAACCCTAGCAATTCATAGGTAACATTCATCATCGCCCTATATTTAGCCTCCACAAAAAAACAATAAACATTATTCCGCCCCTTGAATTTTTAGGAAATTAAAGAATCACCAAGAAAAATAGAAAAAACCTGTACTGGAACGTCTACTATTAGGATAAAAAGCCCAATCCTAATCTGCAAAGCTTTAAATTGAATGGAAAGGAGGTTGGAAAAAAATTCCTTGACCAATGGAACTTTTGAGGTATTGTAAAATCCAATAAAAAGCTTGGAGATGAGGAATGTGAAGTGCAGGCTGTGCAGTCTGGTGATGGTAAGATAATGTAATCTACCAATCAAATGTCTATAAACAGAATATTCATCAAGAAAAGCACCAAAAGAGCTAGAAAGCTTTAAGTTTGGATCCATGGGAGTGGACTTCGATTTATAGCAAAGATAACCATCATCTTCCAAGATGGAAAGAGCAAACTTATGTTGGCATAAGGAGATACCAATGGCATTTCTTGCCACCTCAATACCCAAAAATTATTTGAAGGTGCCCAAATTTTTAAGTTTGAAATCAGAGTCTAGCAAGGATGTCATCCATATATACGAAAATAGCAAGAAAAGAACCAGAAATAATACGTGAGAAAAAAGAGTTGTCAACCTGGAATTAGACAAAACCAAGCCTGAGCAAAGTAGAGGAGAGCTTGGCAAACCATTGTCTTGAGGACCCACATATGGATTTGTGCAACTTACAAACAACATTAGGTGGAAAAGAGGCCCGTGCTTGAGGATACCCAAGAGGAAGAGACATATAAACCTCTTCCGAGAGGTCACCATACAAAAAGTGAAAAGAAAATATGGTTAAACAATCACATAAGAGGGGGATGAATTGTGTGTTACTTCTAATTCAAGAGAAAATTTCAAAAGGAAACTTTTAACAAGTATATCAACCAAAATAAAATCAAACAGATTGTAAACCTATTTCCCAACACAAAATAGAATTAAAACAATTTTAATAACGTCAATTCAGAGGCAATAGACAACGGATCAAATTTGAAAGGGAAAATAGAAGAATTTTAATGTTTATGCCCACCCTTTTCAAGAAATCATGCAAGAACGAATTAAAACAAAAAAGTAATGATCATAAGCCCTAAATCAAATTCAATATGACATATATCAAGAATCAAAACAACATTCAATTGATAGAAATCAAAAGATATAGGGTAAGGAAGAATCACACCGCTATATATCCTGGTTCACTCTCCAACCACTTGAGAGCTACGTCAAGACTGAAGTCGATCATTTTCAATGTCATCAAGCTTCCAACAGGTGCTTGATGAAATCTTTTTACAACTGTAATTTTACAAGTATATGATCATACCTTGATTACACTTAACTCAAGTCCTTAGGGTCACTCCAATTATCTCTCCAACAATTACAGCAATTCACTCTTGTTAAATAGATGCAGAGTCACCTCTCTACATTCAAACAAAAAAGAAAGAATAGAAAAAGATTGAGAAATAAGAGACTAGTTGAGATTTTTTTAAGGATGTGTAAAAGCAAGCCAATTTCAACTATGAGATTTCTTTAATTCTAAGTCTTCTTGTGTTAATTCTTATGTTCAGAACCCTGATGATATGTATTTATAGGTGCCGAATGAGTTATTAGTCGTTTATAGCCGTTGAACATCTAAAAATTTGAATTTCTTCGAGTTTTAATCACTTATAACAGAAAGTATTCGATTACTTTTCGGGGAGTATTTGAATACTTTTTCAAACCCAGAAAGTATTTGATTATTGTTCATCAAGTATTCGATTAATTTTCTAGCCAGAAAATTATTCGATTACTTTTATGCAGAAATCAATTTTCATGCTGGTTTTGGAATTTTAATGCATCTTAATGATTTCCAGTGACTTCTAAATGATTTTAAGTGACTTCTAACATATATATGATCATGTTCCACACTTGCATAACAACTCTTGATATGTGTGAACATTGTATGCATAATCAAAGTGAATATGTGTCACCTGTATAAGTTTATAGACTTATAATACAATCCTAAAGGCAAAAACCGAATAAACTCATTCCTATAATTTCTATGACTTATATAAGACTATTAAAACTAGTAAGTACATAAGTCTTCATTGTCTTCATCGATTGAGTCTTCTTATACTTACTTTTAGCTTGAAAGCTTTGACTTTGCCGATTTGAGTCTTCTCTTCAACTTTGCACTTTGTTATTGACTTCTTATGCCTTTTAGAACTTGTTGACATGTCTTTCATTGAGAGCTTTCATGTTGAGCTATATTGTACCTTTGTAGGTTCTTTGTTATCATCAAAACGTCATTAATCGTGGTCTTTATGACCTATGTTTCAACAAAAATGCATTGTTAACATCAAGTTGAATTAAGTGCCAATTATGAATAGTAGCCAAAGCAATAAGAAGCTGAATATAAGTTATTTTTGCTACAAGGGAGAAAGTGTCAAGAAAGTCCATCCCTTCCTATTGAGTGTAGCCTTTGGCTACAAGCCAGGCTTTATACATATCAAGAGAACCATCAACATTATATTTTACTTTGTAAACCCACTTATAGCCTACTAAACTTTTATTAGGGGGAAAAGAAACAATAGACCTGGTATGATTAGCTTCAAGAGCACACAGCTCAGCATCCATAGTTGCACACCATTTAGGCACTTGTGACGCTTTAGCATAAGAGGTTGGTTCAAAATGCTGGGAAATATTATTAAGAGTAAAGCCTCATTTGGGTCCCTAACAAAAAACACAGTCTTCGCTTTTGTCCCTAACAAAAAAAAGTCAACTTTTGGTCCATAAAAAATTTAAGTTCTTTGAAAATGTGGTTTCTAAAAAATTCAATTAATACCCAATTTAGTCCTTATAGAAGGAATAATATGAGTATTTTTTTGCAAGGAACGAAAGTTATGACCGTATTTTTTGTTAGAGACCCGAAAGGGATTTTACTATATTATTAATGAATATTTTCTGTGTAGGAGATATTTTTGAATAAGAAATGCAGTAGAAAGGGGGTAGGCAGTAGAAAATGAGCAGTGATAATCATTAAGATGAGAATGTGGTTTAAGAAGGTGGGGAGGTCTAATAGGATAAGGAGAAGGAGCTTCAGCAATGAGCCGATGAGTAAGTATAACTGAGTCAGTAAAGAATGTAGGGGCGGGAGAATAATGGCAAAAGGAAAAATGGACTAATGGAAGAAAAAATCACAGGAAATAAACAAACGGTTGAAGGTGAGACCAATTAACTTATACGCTTTATACCCGGATGGATAACCAAGAAAGACAATAGGTAAAGCATGAGCAGAAAATTTATGTCGTGTGTGAGGGATAATGGAGCTATAACAAAGGCAGCCGAAGACCCGAAGATGAGAATATGAAGGAGGTTTATGACAGAATAGCTCAAATGGAGTTTTATTGGACAAGAGAGAAGTGGGGGTTCAATTGATAAGATAAACTACAGTAAGGATGAGTCATGCCAATACTAAAGATGAATTTTAGATTGAAAGTGGAGAGCACATGAGACATTGAGCAAGTGCTGGTGTTTTTTATAAGAACCTGCACCATTAAATATAGATTTTAGAAATTAAATAATAATTAACTAAGAATTATTAGATGAGAGATTTAATTGTTTGAAATTAAATCACTCTTTTTGAGAAAATTATGAATAATGTTTTTTTGGGATAAAACTGCGAATAGGAAAATTACTCAAAAGTTTAAAGAAAATAAATTGTGATTTTAGGAATTATTTAATAATTGAATAATTTAATTAGAAGGAAACTCTAATTGTTTAAATTAAATCATTTTTTAGTGAAAAACGTGGATACCACATGTTTCGCAGTGAAACTTGTAATTAACTGAAACTATGAATTGTGGATTTAGAAGATTATTCCATAATTAAAATAGGATAATTAGAGAGTGATTATAATTATTTGAATTTAATCACTTTTCAGGGAAAAAGTGTGTGTATTTCGCGAAAACTGCGGTGGCTAAGATTACTAGAAACTTAAGAAATAATTAATAAGCATTACTCCATAAATATTGTGAAGTTAAAATGACAAAAAAATATTTATGGTAATATTAGTATGAAATATTAATTATTGGAATTTAGTCATTTTCAGTGAAAAAGCTGATACTGCGGGTAGCGCGGTAGAAACAACGGGTATAGAAAAATACCCGGAACTAAAAATAAATTATAAATTTATGCGTTATAAGACACTATAGTCCAAAACTAAACGAGAGTTAGATGAGTGTGGAGTGAGTGTTTATACCAGTGGAATTAAATGATTTTACCCTACAAAATAGCAAAATCTACTCTGTCACTTTCATTTTATAATTCTCTACGTAAGAAGCCTCCTTATTTCCCCTTCATGGCTGACTTGGTGTTTCCTCCATAACTCCACTATCTCCTCACTAAGAAACCACTAAAGACCCCTCATTTTATAACACCTCACATTTTTAAGTTTAACTATTAAGATGTTAATCGGAGAAAAAAAAAAGTGAGGTGCTTGTCGTGCTTAATCCTTGTCGTGCTTAGACAAGAATCCTTGTCGTGCTTAGAAAAAAGTTCTTGTCGTGCTTAAAAGTCCTTGTTGTGCTTAAACCAAAATCTTTGTCATGCTTAAACACATGACCACCTATAGTTTTTCTTCCATTCTTATGTACAAACAAAGAAACATTAAACAAGGAGAATTGTGAATTGTTTAAGAATACTAGTCGGTTGCCTTTTCTTAGCAAACGGTTGAATTAAATAAACAAAAGTGAAACCTTGTGCCAAGCGTGGAACAACAAGGGAATATTAAAGAAAACAAATTTGGCAAATTAAGCAAGAGGTGGACTCAAAGGAATAAAGGAAAAAAAATTCTGAATGCTTAAACAAACTTAAAGTTGGTTCTTTGTTTCTCCAAGTAGGTGACCAAAAGAAGAATAAATAAATAAAAGAAAGAGCAGCCTTGTGTTGAGCGTGGAATAAAAAGGAACAGAATTCTGATTGCTTAATAAACAACAAAGTCAGTTCTTGTCTTCCAAACGGTGGAAATGTAAAGCATGAGGTGGAGTCAAGTAAATATTAAACAAGTAAAAATTCTGATTGCACAAAGTAACAAGTCGGTTCCTTCTTTCCTTGTCCCAACATACCGCCTATAGCTTTCCTTCCTTCTTTTCATTCGGCTAAGAGAATTCTGAATTGTTTTGAGACATCAAGTCGGTTCTCATTTGGTTGAATGCATCAAGCAGCTGAATTGTTTTGGAGAGAATGAGGTAAGTCCTAAGTAGGTCCCAATACATTTTAGTCGGTTCTTTATTTTCCATTCAAAACATATGACCGCCTTTTGTTCTTTCTTTTCTTGCATACGGTCAAGAAAAGATTCTGGATGAGAACAAGTTAATGAAGCAACTTGAATAAGCCTTAATGTTAATCGGTTGTCTCTTTGTGTTTTAGATATCAAGCAGCTCAATTTCTACTTCATAACCGTACAACCAAGGTGAACTCTAGCAGCTCAATTCTTCCCTTCTAAACCGTAGAAACCAAGGGAGCTAAGAGGAGCTTGTGAGTATTTTCTTGTCCATAAAATGCTTAGTTACTTTGTGGAAAAGAATCCTTGTGTTTTTGTGGTCATAACCTTCAATTGATGTCGCCAATTGCCCAGTCTGTGTCAGCAAATTTTGGATTGAAGATTCTGTCCTCTGTTTAAACTCCAGATTGTTGTCGGCCATCTGTTTCACTAAGTCCACCAAGGAAGGACCATGACCACTATTTTTCTGCTGCACTGGTTGTTGTTGCATCTATTGAGGAGAAGCTTGTTGGAAGTTTTGTCTCTACTGTGGGATGAATTGCTGCTTCTGCTGAGATGGAGAATTTTGTTGATTCTGGTTCCATCTGAAGTTAGGATGGTTCTTCCAGCCAGGATTGTATGTGTTAGAGAATCGATTATTCTGCATCTAAAACTATGGTTTCCCAGGAAAGACTGCAGTCATTAACTGGTCTGCAGGAATGGTTCCTTCTTGTAGAGAAGGACAAACATCAGTGGGATGAGAAGGGTCATCGCATATTCCACATAGATTTCCAAATTGTGGAGCAGAAGTCTGGATGTCTGGGTAACTACCAACTGTCTCACCATGGTTGATAATTCATCAAGTCTATTTTCAATTCTCTGATTTGCAATACTTGATGCCACTATTGGAGGCTGGGTTGGAGCCACTTGCACCTGGTACACAACACTGCTATTGGCTCTCATTCCAAACTGTTGAAAATTTGCAGCCATAATTGAGATCAACGCCTTAGCTACAACAGGTGTTTTGTCAACAAGAGCTCCTCCACTAGTAGCATCAATCAGGTTCCTTTCCATAGGTAGCAACCCCTCATAGAAGTAAACAATAAGTAGATGGTCAGGAATTTGATGATGTGGACAGCTTGCACATAGCCTCTTGAATCACTCCCAGTATTTATACAAATTTTTTTCGTTTGCTTGCCTTACTTCACTGATTTCCTTTTTGATTACAGAGGCCCTTGATGACGGAAAATACTTCTCGAGGAATAGTCCAGACATATCGGCCCAGCTTGCAATGAATGAGGGTGGCAGGTAGTACAGCCAATCCTTAGCTCCACCATCTAAGGAGAATGGAAAAGCCCGTAGCTTGATTTCTCCGCATCAACTCCTTGTGGCCTCATGGTATTGCATAGCACTTGGAACTCCTTCAGATGCTTATGGGGGTCCTCACCTGCAAGAGCATGAAAATTGGGCAGCAAATGAATCAGTCTAGATTTGAGCTCAAAAGGTACATCAAGGTCAGGATAACGAATACATAAGGGTTGTTCATTATTAACATTAGGGGCAGCCAATTGCTTAAGTGTTCTGTTATCCATAACTTTAGATTTAATTAAATCACTAACTGAATATACACTATGTGAAGGACTCGAACAAATAGGCTCAGACTCAACAGACTCAAGTTCTAAGGTATGCTCAAGGACAACACTACTGTAAGTCAAACCACGAACTCTACTAGCAACATGCAATGATCTCTTTATCTTAGGAGGTGACATATAGAAATCTACTAAGTGGTTGACTTAAACTATTAGTGGCTAAAGAACATGTCACTGAAGAATTATTAGTTCTCATTATGTAAATGACAATGTAAAATGAAAATAAAAATAAAAATTTATTCATCTTTTCGTGATATTAATTCTATATGAATGAGATTCGCTTCTATATTTATTTGATTAATTAGCTGCGCTTAATACCATTCTGATGTTAAGAAATTAGGTCGGAGTATTACATTTACGCTCAACCATTCAATTTTTTTATGGCCTATTTTCACAAGAGTGAAATCTTTTTATGCTTTTAGAATGGGGAAAGACAGATAAATGGAACTCAGGAGCATTATCAGAACGCAAGGATTTAATAGGAAAGTTATATTGAGTTAAAATAAGATTATAGAAGAAGGAAAACACATCAGCAAAATCAGATTTATTTTTCAAAAAATATATCCAAGTGAAACGAGTACAATCATCAACAACTGTTAAAAAAAATATTTGTCACCATTCACAGGGATAGGGTTGAAGGGACCCTAAATGTCACGATGAATAAGATCAAAAGCAGAAGAACACAATTTTGGATTCAAAATAAAAGGTAAACACTTATGTTTTGCCAAAGGACATACATCACAATGTTAATTAAAATCTGGAGCAGCATTTAAATTCAAAGTAGACTTCAATGTATACAATCTAAGATGTGCAAGATGGCCTAAAAGTAAATGCCAAAGGATATATGGTTGAGCAGAAACCTTAAAGGAAAAAGAAGAAGAAATCAAAGACAAAGAACTCATGTCCAGAACATAAAGATTCCTACAACGATTAGCAATCCCAATCCTCATGTGAGTGACAAGGTCGTGGAGAAAACAAAAAGTTGAATTAAAAATAGTAATGAGATTATGTTCACAAGTTAAAGCACTAATGGAAAGAAAATTAAAACGAAAAGCAGGAACGAAAAGGACATTGGATAGAGAAAGAGTAAGATACATATCAAGAGAACCCTTTGAGTGAATGGGAATAGAGAGACCATTAGGTAAAGAAAGGGATACCCCAGACAAAGGAACATATGAGCAAATTAAAGATGGATAAAAAATGACATGACGTGTAGCACTAGTATCCAATAATTGGAAGAAAAAGATGAGAACTCATTGCTGAAGCTCGCAACTGAAGATGACGAGGTTGCAATGTAGGAGAGTGACGCAGAAGAAGATGGTAAAAGAAGGGGTGAATTGAGTAACTGTAACTATTGGTGAACCTGAGATGGGTGAGGGTGGAGTGAGATGCATTAGAGGGTGGTGGGTATAGGCCGGGTATGGTGAAGAGGTGGTGGTAATGAGCTTAGGAGTTTTAGGTTTGTAACGAGGTGGGTACCCGTGAACTTGAAACATTGGTCCTTAGTATGACGGCAGCTTGACAATTGCTGCAGCAAGGATGTTGACGGCACGATGTGGAGGAGACAGCGACAGAGACCAATGGCTGAGTTGACGCAGAGGAAGAAACTGTGGAATTCAATAGAGGTTCTCTAAGAAATTAGGCACAGAATTGGTAATTTGACATTGACGTTCCTCTTGCAAAATCAATGAGAAAACCTGGGCCAAAGGGGAAGAGGTACAAGCAGAAGAATCTGTGCTCGAACAGCAAAAAAGATTCATTCAGCCCGATCATAAACTGCATAACTGATAATGGATATTTTATTGCACTTATTTATCACTCTTGATTAGTAATTTAAGAGTATTTAGAATGAAAATAATGGTCTTTTGGTTTAAATTAGATTTCTGGTTGTTTATTGGGGTTTAATTTATTTTCGTCATTAATTTCCAGCTTTACGTTACTATAGTATTTTGATCATATCTCACTCCAGAGGTGTCCGGTTGACTATATTCTTATTGTGTTTTAAAGATAACTCAGAGGGCTACAAATTCTATGAAGAAAATAAAGCCCAGTTCAGAGAGGAATATGGTCAAAATTAGAGCCCAATTCAGAAATGAGTTGCTGGAATTTTATTGATTTAAATTTGTAAGTAGAACTCAATTCTATTTAGGCCCAAGACCATTTGTTTAGTTTTAATTTTGTTTTTATTTTTATTATGGGCCAACATTAGTTGAACCCTAACCCGGCTTGGATGAGTTTAAAATGGTTCATTTAGGAAACTTGTCGGCATTCTTAGTTTTGGAGTTTGTATGTTTGACGGCTTTTCTCTGAAGGATCAATCTACATTTTTCTGTTCTTCATCTCTTCTTCTTCTTCTTTTTAATTTTGAATTATGTTTATCTTATCCATGCTAGGCTAAGCATTCTTTAATCAACCTAAGGGTAATGGATTCCTTGGAAGAGTCTAGAGGATCTGTGCATCTTCTCTAATTAAATTTGTTTCTTTTTCTAACTCAGATTGATATCGCGTGATTGTGGATATTCAATTTGAGATATGTGATTGCAATTATGGAAAGAGATTGATCATCAGATTTGATGGTCAGATTGATTAATCCTATGACCTTAAGTCGAACGGGTTAATACTCTGCGATTGTATGAGTAGAAGCATTGTCTTTGACCAAACACTAGGCGATAGTCTAGAGAGGATTTTCAATTGATACAAGGATTCCAATTCAATTGAGTTCAATAACGAATTTGATATCTATTAATCCGATGAAGGATGTCCTAGGAATCCTGACATTAGGTTGGTTATTTTGTTTACAAATTTCAACTTAAATTTTACTTTCTGTTTTATTTTAATTAAAGCGAACAAACCCTCCCCACCCCCTTTGTATTTTCTATTTTTAGTTTGCTAACCCTTGAGATTTTCTTAAGAGACGACTCAGGTTGCACTATATTACAAAAATTTTATAAACTTGATTTATTATAATTTGCGCGAGTTCGACAGCTCGTGTCAATAACCTGATCTTGTTGTTACCATTCAGACAAAGAGCGCAAGCCACCACAAATGCAAGGGAAAGATGGGCGATAATCATGAAGTTCATCCCATAAGGTTTTGAGTTTGGCGTAGTAACCATTGACATCAAGAGATCCCTGATTGAAGGAGGCAATTTGTTGTTTCAGTTGATAGATGTGAGGTCTGTTTGCCTGGAGAAACTGGCCCTTCAAATCTATCAAATTTCATAAGCATTGGAGGAGTACATTAAACTATCAACAATATCTTTTGAGACAGAATTGAGTAGCCAAGATATCAACATGGAATTGCATATATTCTAAGCACCAAATAGGAGATCACTAGAAGCAGGCGAAAAAAAGTGCCATCCACAAAACATAGTTTATTTTTTGTTTAAGAACAATGAGCATAGCCCTATTCCAGGAATGAAAGTTGCGGCCAACCAAAACATGGTTGACAAGGATGAGACCAGGATGGTCACCACTGGGAAGATAGTATGGACTAGCAGAATCTTCCATGGAAAATTAATAACTAGCACCTGAAAAAGAAGGAGGACCTCTATCTTGATTCTGGTTGTTTGGATTAGATTGACCACCATGAGCCATGGAAAATGTAACATCCCGGTGGCTGATGAGGACGAGGAGTGATCGCTGGTACAAAGAGGCACGAACAAGGAGCGACTCCTGGCAGGCTTCCAGCGGAAGGGTACATGAATGAATTGAATACACACCCGAAAGAGAGGAATTTCAAAGACTGTATATGTATAGGACTCTACAGTTGGGAATAATTTATAAGAATTAATTGGTACTACCTAGACTAACAAGATGCATCTACTTTTTGGTAGCCCATAATAGAAGAACTCTATAGTTAAGCACGCCGAAAAGTCACATGTTAGTTTATGGGGGCAATCATTGATTCTTGAAGTGGCCGAGCGTTACAAGTAGTATTGGAGCAAGGCCTCTCTCCTAGTATGGTGTGGTTCGAGGACGAACCAGGTTGAAGCTGATGGGCATGTAAAATCCTGGTGGTAGATGAGGGCAGGGAGTGATCATCGGTGCAAAGAGGCACGAACAATGAGCGGCTTCTTGCAGGCTTCCAGCAAAGGGGTAAATGAATGAACCGAATACACACCCGAAAGAGAGAGATCTCAAAGACTGTATATGTATAAGACTCTACAGTTGGGGAAAAATTATAAGAATTAATTGTACTACTTAGACTAACAAGATGCATCTAGTTTTCGGTAACACAGAACAAAAGAACTCCATAGTTCAGCATGCTTAACTTGGAACAATTCTGAGATGAGTGACCTCCTGGGAAGTTTTTCTAAGAAATATGTAAGTGAGGACAAAGTACTCCAAAATGTCTCGTGTTAGTTTGTGGCGAAGGTTTAAGGGAACAACAGAAAAATGATGAATAATTTGGCGGCTGTCAGGAGGCAAGTACACGGAACGAACTAACAACTATATAATGAAGGGTTTTATAAGAGTTATGTTGTAGGAAAAGTGATTGTGTAATGTTATAGAGATTCGTTTTGCGTGCCTTAATTTTTATTTATTTATTTGTTTTAAAAAGTGTGGGCCCCACAAAATGTTGTGTGTAGGAAACTTTGTTGTGTCATGTTAAAGGACAAAACGAAATCCCATTAAAAAAGGTTATTAAACCGCCTCCGTTTGTGTCACTATATATATATGAACCTCCTTTGTCAAGAGAGAAGAAAGTCGAACCCGAAGTCCAAGCCAAACAAAACGATGAGCTTTCAAACCCTATGCGAATAAACAATTCATCTTTTTCTTCTGATAAACAAAACCCTGTCGTTTTATACTGAACCCTTCTTTAGGAATGTTTATCTTAAAAGGGGTTACTGAGGTGTTAAGCTAGTAGTGTAAGACTGAATTTTAAATCCTAAAAAAGATAATTATAAGAAAGATTGTTTAATTGCAATAATATATGAGATTCTCACATAAATACTAAAAGAAATTGAATCTTAGTTCTTCTACGCACACATGATTTTTTATTTATTTTTTTAAATCTTAGCTATTTATACATATTAGTCAGAACTTACCTCCGCCGTCGAACACCCTCCCGGTTAGAGCGAGTCAGGTCTTTCAATTTCTCCATTCCTCTTGCAGCGGCTTCGGTCCTTGAGCTTCTCGCGTTGGGATTCGGGTTATGCGGAGATGAGAAAATCGGCAAAGGACCCACGGGATGAAGGAGTGGTCAAACAAAGCTACCGTTTGGATACTCTTTGAAACAGGGGAAAGGAAATTTTTTTAAAAAAGAAAAAGAAAAAAAGAAAACAGAAAGCACCGAGTGGAACAATAGCAGTTCGATTTTCGATTATCATAGTGGAACTTACAGTAGCAGTTCGGTTCCTGAATTTTTTCCGGTGAAGGACGCCGGCATTTCCGACAGCGAGGAGCTGATTCTCGCCAGAAAACCTTGTTCGGAGACGAACCAGTGGAACGGAACCACCGAGTGTCGCAAATTCAAGTAACTGACCACGCAAATTTGAGAGACAATGTCAATATCTGCAGTAGGCTTTGAGACACAAACCAAGAGATTTGAGAGACAAGACGGTCCAAGGAGGGAACAATAGTCGGTTTTGAGAAAGAGAGGGAAACTGAAAAACCCTAAAGAGGGGGAGGTTGTGCGCACCAAAACGTGGGAAAGGGGAATTCTATACAAATTTGAGAGAGATAACTAAAGGTACAAATAAAATAACAAGAATGTAATGTTTTATTAAATGTTCCAATAGTCAAATTGGTTTAGAATAATCAAAAGTTGTTTTGAGGGAAGAAGGGTTCGAATCCTGCTTCCATATACTTTTACATGTAATAACTATATTTTTTTTTTTCACTTTTACCATACTTCATTTTTCAATGTAAATTTTAAATTATACTTTCTTTAACGTATAATAATAATTGAAATTTCATTTAATTAAAATATTCTAAAATAATTAATTTTATTTCCAATATTTATTAACATACTTTTTGTGTATAAAATAAGGCTTTATCTCCGTTTACAAACTTTTACAAATTACACTAAGGAGAAGGATCTGTTTATTACTCATATATTTCTTTATTAATAGTACTGATCATCACATTTTTAAATTTTAATTATTAAAAAAAATTTACGTATTTGTTTCTTTTTTCTTTTAATTACCTTTTTCTTATTTATATTATTTGTTTTATATTCAATTATTTATAATACTCGGCTTTGATTGTTCCCTCCCGTATATTCATCATATTCAAACATTAAATAATTCAAGCGTTTATATTGCGCCAACCATTATTTGGCGGGAATAATAAACATGGTTTAAACATGAGGCTAGACAATGTCGTATCTATTCTATTGCATATTTTTTCTTATAAACTACATGTATTCTTCATGAGAAGCAATTATGTGTGTTGACAAAAGTACCAACATCATGGTGGGATTAACTAATATTGAGGACAATAAAATGGTTGAGCCAAAAGATATTCCCCTTCGAATCTTACTGCCCAGAATAGAGTAGGAATACTGTCATCCTCTGTTTTAGTTGCACGAATCTTCAGATGTCCAATCGAAAAAATGACCGTTAGATATAAAGTATAATGAGCGTAACCCTTACTTAAAGTATTTTAGCACGATCCGACGGTGGACTTAAGAAAAAAACATTCTCGTAAGATCGTTGCCTAAAATAGAATTTCTCGTGATGCTACAGTCGTCCAACCAGAAATGTCATCGTTGGATATGAATAATGATGAGTCAGGAATATGCCAACAAAATCTGAGCTCGATCGGACGGTAGATGAGGACATATCAAAAAATGATCAAGGACTATTCATTATTGTTCTTAAATTAGCTTATTTTCTTAAGGTTTCTTCTCTTTTTTCTCTTATTGTGATTGATTTCGCTTGTATTCTTGTCAGTAAAATGCTACTCACACACATTCAAAGTTATATGTGTGTGTGTGTGTGTGAGCTCCAATCGACAAACTGACCGTTAGATATTAAGTATAATGAGTGTAACTCTTGCTTAAAGTATTTCAGCACGATCCAACAGTGAGCTTAAGAAAAAAAAAACATTCTCTCAAGATTGTTGCCTGCAGTAGAATCGTACACACATAGTAGTGTTGGTTTCGAATTTCTGGTGATGCTACTAACAAAATCTCAACTGGACCGAATGGTAGATGAAAGATATATTGTAGAATGATCAAAGATTACTCCTTCTTCAATTCTTCTGTGAAGTTTCTGAAATGGCTCTCTCTATTTTCTCTTATAGTGACTGATTTTCATACTCTTTTGTTTTCAAAACGCTATTCTTGCACGTTCAAAAGGCTGCTGAACATCTTGAATTGGGAACCCTAGCTTTCTTTATTGTGCTGGACTTGACTTTTAATTAAGTATTTAAACCCCAACTACAAAGACCACAATGCCTTTTTGTGGCATCGGAAGCATGTGTCACTTTTCATTTAATTTGTACAGTGATGACGACGAAGGTGGTTGGAACAGGAATCTTTTAGACATTTTTCTCTGCTTCTCACTATTGAACAATTTTTACACACACCTTAAATATCAACAGAGTCTTATCTTTCTTATGACTAGCTGACATAGGCACTACTGTCACTACATGCACTCAATGTCTGCCATAATGGATGCGGCGACCAATTTATGCCCTTGTCCCTTTTAAATTTGATTTATATATTATTTTTGAATTTTGTGAGGGGATATATTTCCTCTTTCCCTCGCAATTTGGGAGGGAATATATTCCCTCTTTCGCTCGCAATTTGGGAGGGAATATAGTCCATCGCTTGCGAGGGAAGTTGTGAGGGAAATTATGAAATTTCAGTTACAATTTTCAGATCCTAAATTTTGCGAGGAAACTTCCGTCGCCAATTTTTTCCTTCGCTGTTTCCGTCACAGGCTTCTGATTCTTGCGAGGTATTCAATTTCCCTTGCAAATTGCGAGGGAATTGCGACCGAACTGCAAGGGATTCTGCTACGGAAATGGAGTAACAAAATCTTGCCTATTTTTCCTCGCAATTGTTTTTCCCTTACAAATTCCGTCGCAGTTTGCCAGGGAATATCTCCCTCGCGAATTTCCCTGCTATTCGCAACTTTTCCCGAAGTGTGTCATGAGAAAACAAAAACCCTATAATGAATGGTGGCAACAAAAATGTATCCATGTAATTTAGAACACAAAACTCTTTGAAGATCAAGCAAGCCACATGCACCCACAATAAATATTATAAATTAACTTCGACAATAACATCTAAGGTGAACTAACACAACTAACACAATTCAGTGGTACATCATTTTCTTTAAATAAAAGATCCTAATTTATGGACTATGTGATTTCTTTTCTTTTTTCTCTTACTTTATTCAGAAAATAAGAAAGAAAAAGTATATAAAAATGATAAAATACATTACATTAACTTACCTTTACAAAATAATTGATTTATAATATGTGCTCCAAATTTATGCTAATTTTATATCAAACTCAATAACTTCAACCCAATATATATATATAAAAAATTATATTTACAAATTTTTACAAACTATATTATATACTCGGAGGAGTACACTCACTTGAAAATATACCCTCGTAAGTACATAATGTAGTTTATAACATCCGAAAATATATATATATATATATATATATATATATATATACTTGAAAATATACCCTCGTAATTGTTAACATTTTTTCTTTTTTCAATGTTTAGTTTCTCTTTGATAACATCCGAAAATATATATATATATATATATATATATATATATATATATATATATATATATATATATATATGCAAAAATGTTTAAATACTTTTAACATAAGCATATCAACTGCACATTTGAATGTGATGGCCATGCATGCAATAAGGGATGCAACTTATTTTCATTTATTTATAAGTAGTGATTATATGGTTTACAGAGACCTCGCTGGATCCTGAGAAACTGGCAAATGAACAATACCTCTTCACATAGGACATAGTTCCCATAATTCAACGAAAAGACAAGCACAAAAGCTAAAGATTTATAATAATGGCCATTTTGAAAAAAAAAATGCAAAAAACACAAAGTTGAGGGGGGCAATAAACTCTGAGAAGTCTAAGCAAAAATCTGATCCAAAGGCTTGGCCTCAATTTTTGCTTTCTCCAAATCCTGCAATTGCTTTTCCTTGGCCAACTTCTTAATCCTAGCAAGCTCAAGGTCCTTGCTCATTTTTCTCCTATACATTTCTGCAAAAGTGATTGGTTCCTCCATCACAGGTTTCTCTCCCTCTCTAACCTTCAAAGGGTACACTGTTGCATCTGGTGCTGGGTTTTGGAACGTTGCTATGGACAAACGGCTATGGTTCGAGTTCACCACTGCTTGGTGATCAGCATTCTTGAACCTTCCATTACTCAGAAACTGCATATCATACCCACATAAATTAAACACATCAATAAAATAAAAAAAGTACAGAAAAACACAGTATTAGTCCAAAAGTGTTAGTTAAACATTCACCAAATCTTTCTAAAAAGTTCTTAAAAAAAAAAAAAAAAAAAGATATTCTTAGTATTAAAATATTCCACTACCAACTTACTACCTATCTAACCATCATTGGATCAACGTTTTTTCTCTCTTCAAAAACTTTTTAGAATTCTCTCTCTTTGATCCAATGGTGATTAGCTTGATAGTAAGTTGGTAGTAGAATATTTTGGTCGTAAGAATATCCTTCCTAAAAAAATTGCCTAAATCATTTTCTAAGAATTGAATCATCATTTTTACATAAATTTTTAATGATTAATTTGTTTTTCCTTTAACTGTGGTTTACCCTACTTACTCCGTGAAATTCGTCTGATCACATTAATTGATGAAAATAAAAGTAGAAATGATTAGGAAGGCAGTCTGATCACATTAATTGATGAAAATAAAAGTAGAAATGATTAGGAAGGCAGGGACCACATACTTTATGAGCTATGAATATCATTTAAATTGTCAAAACAAGTCAAAGCAGAGTAAATGTGTAATTTAATGATTTGCATTAAATATGCAAAGAGTGTGTGAGATGTGAATATATTAAATTTATGGGATAGGATATTCTGACACACAACTAATGTTACGCATAATGTTACGACCACATCTTAACCGTTGATTTCCGCCAATCAACATTTATCACTTTTCAAATCAAACTCATTAATTAATGTTACGCACAATGTTACGATCACATATATGAATTTAGTACAAAAGTTATCATTAGTTTTAACGTTAACTACATTTTTAGCAAGACTTCTTCTTACACTCAATTTCATACATTTCATTTTTCACATTCATCTTTAATAAATATAAAAAAGAAAAAGAAAAAAATAGTTAATGGGATAATTAATACATAATCTCTTACCGAAAGAGCAACGAAGACATTATTAAGAAACTTACTTATACCTGTATCATTACTCATTAAAATGATTTTAAAATTAATACTAATAAGCAAAGAGAAAGTAGCGACATAATTATGTTTATTCTATTTATATTTAGATATTTTTATTTTAGTTAATGATAAAACTTACTATTTACTCATATGTTTGATTTTCACTTTAATGATGATTTATTTTTATTTTTTCTAAAACGTAAAACTCTAATGATAAGAATGTAAGCGAGGAAGTGTGACTCACGTGACCATGATCTCCAAGATTGACGACAAAGGCACCCTCCACAGGCTGAACGGTGATCCATGTCTTACCATTATCTCTTGTAGCTTGAAGTCCACCGACCTGGTCTTGAAGGAGCAGTGTGATGGTGCCAGGATCAGTGTGTCGCTTAAGTCCAAGTGTGAGGTCTGGTTGAGGGCATTTTGGGTAGAAATTCACCACAACCTTCTGATCCATATCAACGCATGCTTTCGTAAGAGCCTCTTTCTCTAAACCCATTGCCTCTGACAACACCTCCAACAACTTGCAAGCCAAACTCATTAAGTTGTCACTATATTGCTCTGTCACAGCTATCCATCCTTCAGGTTTATCAGGCCACCTTGAATAGTCTCTGTTTCTAATTGGGTATGAAAAATAGGTCACAATCTCTCTCCAATCCTGCACAGCTTCTCCCTACACCAAAAAATAAAACAAATAAAAAAATTAAAATTCAAATCCACTAACCCACAAAGCATATTTTTAAATAAGGGTCATTGTTTATCTCATTTTATAAACAATTTTTCTACACACACACAACACATTTTGTGGGACCCGCACTTTTGAAAAAAAAAAATCTCTCCACACAAAACGAATCTACTTATAATTTTATTTCTACGATATGAGATAATTTTTTTTCTATAAAATAAGAAAAGTATTTCCCTAATTTTAAACTAGAATTGAGTATACAAAATTCCATTTTCTAAATATTCAACATTACCATTTAATTTACCCATTATGGCTAATTGTTAGAAATAATGTGTATAAGGGGGAAAAAGTGTTACTTGGAGATGGCTAGAGACTATGAAGCCACCCTTTTTACCACCGGACATGTCAAAGCGAAGCTTCTCTTCTGGGGGCAAAGCGAAGAACTCTTTGGCCAAACGGGTCATTTCAGATATGAGTTTAGTGTCCACACCATGATCAACAACTTGGAAAATACCCCAATCCTCGCAAGCCTCGACGATCTTGTTGCAAATCTCTGCTCTGCGGCCATCGACCTCGTCGATTCCAGCGAGTGAAATTACAGGGATCTCGCTGCTGAATTGATTGTAAGCAACTGTTGGGCGCTCGTCTTCGTCCCTAACGAAGCTAGACTCGAGGGTCTTCTCCTGAGACAGGTAAGTGAGAGTTTTTGCTGGTGCCATTGTTGGATGATTTTGGGTATAGAGTAGTTCTCTGTGGTTTTTCGCTCTGTTCTGTGTTTGCGTGTTGAGTGTGGGTGTAGAAATAGGACGCTAAGTTTGACGGACAGGTAAGAGAATGAAAGATGAGGTTGTGTTATAAAGGAATGACAGTTTCATGCATTCAATGTGATTGTAACTCTGCTACCTAACTTCCCATGCTTCTCTCCCGTTACTCACACTGCTACCGAACTTATTAGTTTCTAGAAACTATGGGGATAAGTTAGTCATTCTGATGAGAAATAGTGGTGACGTAGCGAGTAGGTTCAATGAACGGTTGAGATTCAAATAACAACAGATGGCCAGAGAATATTTTTTCTCTACAACCGGGTATCTATGAATTTTAATAAAATAGCAATACTTCATGCTATATCGTGCAACATTGTGTGTGGTTCGTAAAATATGTATTATTTTATTTTCACGATATTAATTATCTGAATTGAATTATCTGTTTCCTTGAGTTTTAATAAGGCACCTCGATGACAACCAAAAGAATCCCCTTTTGTTATTTATGACCCAAAAAAAAAAACCTCTTTCAAATTTATTTTTGCGTAGACTAATAAATTAAAATGTTGTGAACAACTGTTTGACACGTTTACAAATGCGTCAACACATAACGAGATGTTTTTAGAGAAAATTTAAACACTTTTGCATTAAACATATCATAAAAATAGGTGCAAATATGTTACAACCTGAAATTATTTCAAAAAGATAAAATGGAGTCGCCACCAATTTTATTTTATTGGGAAAAAATTAGAAAAATCTTTTATTTTGTGAACCAGTCTTTGAATCAAGGTTCAAAAGTCTAATTATGCACTAAAGAAAGGTGAAAACTTAATTTCACTCTACCTCTTACATATCCGTTTAAAAAATAATTACCTTAAATTAATTGTGCGAATTTTTAATAATTTTAAAATAATTGTTTAATGCAAATAAAACAAGATGAATATTTACAAGAAAAGAAAATAGAAAAGTTTTATTTTTGAGCTTGATAGGGAAATTCCACTCCGACAATTGACAGAGAAATATAAAAGCTATGTCAATTTGTAGAAATATTTGTTGGTTGGTTCATTTTATTTTTTAAAATATTTTGAAAGAAGATTAATAGTTTTAGACAAAGAATCCGTCATACCTCATAATCTAAGGTATCACAGCTATACATAAATTCTTAGAAAGTTTACAATACTTGAGGATGGAAAACTATACATCAACATTGTAAATTGTTGCTAGGATATTTTAGAAAATAACTATTGGATAGATAATTTTAATTTTGAAATCTTTGGGAGAAAATATTTATATTTGAAAAAGGAATCTGCATTGCACAAGGTACAAGCTATAAAGCACCGACACTTCAAAAATCCTGACGTGTCGTGTCCGACACTTTCCGACACTCTCCAACACTTCCCGAAACTCCGACACTTCCCGACACTCCAACACGCGTTATAGAAATTCAAAAAAAAAAGTTCAAAGGTTGCGTTGCGTTGAGTTTTTAGTTCTAACTATTATATTCGTTGGATTATGATTACCATTTTATTGAGTTTAATATAAGTATTTGGGATATCTTATGTTTTTTTGCAAAATTGATGTATAGTATAAGTTTAGTTTCATTTTTTTGTTAAATATTGAATATTAAATATAATATACCCTACATAAATTAAAAATATTATTTAATATCAAAACGTGTCCTAACTTGTCGAAATCTAACATTTTTTAGAATTAACGTGTCGGAGTGTCGTGTCGTATCGTGTCGCGTGTCCCGTGTCAGCATCGGTGCTACATAGGGTATAAGATAACATTGCTATATGTGTACTCTTACGAAATGTGCAACATTTGAGAATCACAAGTCATACAATTCACGTTGTGAATCATTGCGCAGATTGAAAACAAGACATACATTTGATTTTATAAACTTTTGGGAAAACAAATCCACATTTGCACAGATCCAAGATAACGCAGCTATACGAGGACTCTTACAAATCGCATAACACTTGGATGGCGAGCCATACAATCAACCAAAGGCGGACCTACATGGGGGGCGTGCATGGGCGGCCGCCCCCCTCCTCTCAGATCTGAAAAAAATGTTTACATCCCCAAAAAAAAACATAGTATGTTTCATTTTTCATAACTGGTGGGTTACTCTAACAAAACTAGCATTGTGTGCCCTTTGGATCTGAAACGAGTTGCATTGATTTCATCTTGTTGATGATCGGTACAGTGTTTTGTTCAAAGCTTTCGATTTCACTTTCTGAGTCTCCTTCTTTTGCTTCATTTGATACCCAAAATCTGTTAGCATGAAAAAGAAGCTTGATACCCATTTTTCTGTTATGAGTATTTTCACTTTCTCTTTGTAAAGTTTTGATCTTTTTGTAGTTTCATGTTGTTCAAATGCTCAAAAAAACCAGAAGAAAGTGAAAGAAAAAAAAAAGAGTATAAAATACTTGTAGTTTGCAATAATTTTTGAAATTCATTTGTTTAGCTTTATGGTGCTTGATAATTGAAGTAGATAGGTCTGTAGTGATGTGGGCATTATGGAACTTTATGATGTTAGTTTTAGGTGCTTGCCTAATTTGGGTTCCACGAGCTTCCCCCTTTTTTTGGATTTATTTTAGTTATGTGATTATATTTGTTATTAAAATTATTTAATGGATGCATCTCTTGAGATCGTTGTACATGTTTTTTGGTCTTACATTGTGATTCTCCTACTTTTCATCATTGACATGGCATATGGAAATGAAATAATCTATGTTAAATTCATCAACTTAATATACTTGTTAAATTATGTTTTATTTAAAATTCTATAAGTTGGATTTATTGAAATTTTCGCCCCCCTTCATATAAATTTTCTGGGTCCGCCACTACAATCAACGTTATGGATCCTTGCATGGTTTAATTATCCATAAAAATAACTACATAAATTACTAATAATTAAACAATTAAGACAAAAAAGAATACATAAAAAAAAGTAACATCTAATTTAAAATACTAACATAAAACAAATGCAGAATATAAAAGCATGAAGAAAAAAAAACAAATATTAACTAAAAGAAAAGGTAAAGAGAATAACCTCAAAGGTGACAAAAATTGGTGCATAGAGCCAAGTTGATAAGAGCTACTATGATTTTCCTAAAAAGGAAAAATAGAAAATTAGTGATATGCGATCAGCATATAAGAAATTACAAGACAAAAAGAAGAAGAAAGTGACTCAATCGATGCAAGAAAGGCAGAAAAGCTGTTAAAATTATCCAAAGTCTGAATATCAGGTGTTACACTGAGTTTGTACTGATCTCACAGGAAAGATGCAGTAAAAGAAGTCAAAAAGGACAAAGAAAAGTTAAAAGCCCATGCTGCCAGCGTGGGTATGGCGCTCACAGCAGGGGACCAAAAAGAGGCAGAAGCTCCCACGCTCACAGCGCGGGAGTGGCGCTGTCAGCGTGGGAGGCGCGAGAAGATTGGAATTCAAAAATTGAAAATGAGGTCAAAGTCTCTTATAAATAAGAGACTCAACCTCATGAAGAGACACACCCAAAAAACCTAAAGAGGCAGATCCGGCTTGGAGAAGGAAGGAAGGTGTTCTTCGTGTTCATCGTCTTGTTCTTGTATTATTTCTTCTATTTTATTTTTATGTTGAATTCAGATCAGCGATCATGATGTTGATTGGCTAGATCTATTTTCTGTAGTCAGGGACATGATCCCTTTGTGAACAATTGGTACAAGGATTGAATCACTTTATGTATTGATTTTAATATACTTCATCTTTATCTTGTGCGTATTGATATTATTTCTGTTAGATCTGATCAACCTAATGGGGGATGATATTTTGGGAATTAGGGTTTGCAATAGGAATATTGGAATGCTGATTCTGAAAGGAGATAAAGATGACGATTCATGCATGTTCTAGGAATAGACTTGTATGAATTGCAGTCGTGGGATTTATCTACATAATGCTTATTTTCATGCGGGATTACTAAGGGATTAGGGTTCCAATTGAATTAAAGGGTTAGATCACCAAGGGATTGGGATCTAACTAATTATTTTAAAGATGATAATTTGTCTGAGTTGTTAATTTCGATAAATACTGTGAATCAATCCAAAGTAAAATTGGGAGCAATTGGTGAATGTACCCTGGCTAGAGTGTTTTTCTCACTTCTTTTACAAAAACATTTCCTTCATATTCTTATTTTAAGTCTTTCTCACAAAAACCTAAAAACAAGTCTTTTACTTTTTAATTAGTTACAATATTTGTGAAACCACAAATCGATTCATCTAACTTAAGAGGACTGGTTATCGTAGTAATTGTTTTACAATCCCTGTGGAGACGATCTTACTTATCACTTTTATTACTTGGAACGATCGGTACATTTGCCGAGTTCGCAACAAGTTTTTGGCGCCGTTGCCGGGGATTGTGTAATCAATATTACAAATAACCATAGATTCTTGAGATTGGATTTTTATTTTTATTCTTTTTATCTTGTTTTGTGTTGTTCAGGTGCTACTAATAATTTTCCTGAGTTTTATGCGAGGCAGACTTCCGCCTAAGGACTTTGTAATTGATTCTGAAATTGCAAGGACCGAAAAGCAACTAAGGAAGGCTGCTAGACATATCATTTGGGAAGATTCTAAGCACATACCTTTACAACCAATTCAAGAGATGGCAGAAAACAACAATGCTAGTCATGGACGAGGAGGAAATGCCAACAATCAACCTCCAAGACTGTTGAATACGATTCTGACTCCAGTATTCAACAGGGCCAATTCAAGCATAGTGAGGCCAAATGTGGAGGCCAACAACTTTGAACTAAAGCCATCATTGATTTCTTTGGTGGAAAGGGTTCAGTTTTCTAGTGCTGATGATGAAGATCCTCATGAGTTCATAGACCGATTCCTGATGGTCTGTGATACAACTAAGCACAATGGAGTATCTACAGATGCTATCAGGCTCCGGTTGTTTCCTTTTGCTGTTAAGGGAAAGACTTTGAGATGGATTGAAAGACCCGCAAATAGCATTCTTACATGGGAAGATTTGTCCAGCAAATTCTTTGATCATTTCTTCTCCATGGAGAAATATAATCAGCTGGTGAATGAAATCACAAATTTTCGCCAGCTGGAAGGAGAATCACTTTGTGCAACATGGAACAGATTCCAGGAACTTAACAGGAAATGTGCACATTATGAAGGAGATGATGATAGAAAAGTGGTAATATTCTTCAATGGAATCACTCCTGAAACAAGGATGATAGTAAATAGTGCCGCTGGAGGTTCTATTCGGGAAAGTACATCCGAGCAGGCTATTGATTTGATCAAAAAGCTTGCAAGGAATGAGAATGAAAGTGTGCTAGCTCCCATACAAAGAGCAGCAACAAAACCAATAGATAGTGATGTAATATCATTGTCTAAAAAGTTTGACAGTTTAAGTGAGAGATTTGACAAGTTTCAGGTGTCAAAAGTTCAAACAACTCCTCTGGTTTGTGATCAATGCCAAGAAAGTCATGAATCCAGTGAGTGTCCGAATCCATTATCAGAAGATTCACTTCAACAATTACAGGTGAATGGGAGCTGGTATGATCAGCGTCCTCCCCAACAACAAAACTTCCAGCGAAATCAGAATTTCCCTGGTGGTAACAACAATTTTCAGCGGAGGACTCAAGGATCTGGTATGGATTTTAAATCTAACAATGCCAATAATTATGCTCAATCTTCGCAGAATCAACAAAGAGAGCTAGCTGAGTGGGAAAAAGCTTTTGCTCAAATGGCTAAGGCTTCTAATGAGATGGCTCAATATACCAATGCTTTCATGGAGGAGACTAGAGCCAACAATAAAAATACAAATGCTTCCATCAAGAACCTGGAGAATCAGATAGGCCAGCTGGCCAAACAGTTTACAGAGAGAATTCCAGGTACCTTCCCAAGCAATACAGTTATCAATCCAAAGGATGACTGTATGGCTATCACCACAAGAAGTGGTAAGATATTGACAGTTCCAACAAAACCAGCAGTAAATATGGAAGATACAACAAAGGGGAAGGAGGAACAAAATAAGGAAGCAATTGAACCAGAGATTGAGGTAATTGTGCAAGAAAGTGAAAAAGAAGTTGTGATTGAACAAGAGCAGGTTGAAGAACAACCAATTGTGGCAAAGAAAAAGCATGAGTTAAGCCACGAATATGTGATGTCTAAGGCACCCTATCCAGAAAGATTCAAGAAGGGAGCCTATAACAAACATTATGATAGATTCTTGGACATTTTCAAGAAGCTACACATCAATATTTCTTTTGCTGAAGCTCTAGCAAATATGCCTGGATATGCAAAATTCATGAAGGATCTTTTATCCAGGAAGCAGAAGCTACAAGAATGCCAAACTGTAACACTCACTGAGGAGTGTAGTGCTTTTATCCAGCAGAAAATCCCAGATAAGCTTAGTGATCCGGGGAGTTTTAATATTCCTATTGCTATTGGTGATATTGGCATTGGAAAAGCTTTATGTGATCTTGGGGCTAGCATTAATCTGATGCCCTTTTCAGTGTACAAATCTTTGGGGATTGAAGAATTGAAGCCTACCGAGGTATCTCTCCAATTGGCTGATAGATCTGTGAGGAAACCTAATGGTATTATAGAAGATATTCTTGTCAAGGTTGATAAGTTTATCTTTCCTGTGGACTTTGTGGTGTTAGATATGGGAGAAGGAAGTGAGAAACCCATGCTCTTAGGAAGACCCTTTTTGGCTACAGCCCGAGCTTTAATTGATGTTGAACAAGGGATGATTAAACTGAGAATGAATGATGAGGAGATCATCTACAATGTTTCAGAAGCTATGAAGAGACCTGCTGAGAATAATGATTGTTTCCAGGTTGATTCTTTTCATGAAACCATTCAACACAAGAAGGAGCGTCCTCAAGAGATTGATTATGAGTTGAAAGCTCGTGATCATATACCTTTTGAAAAAGAAGGAATTACTGTGGAGGTGCTGGAAGAAAAAGCTGAAGATGTAGAGGTTGGTGCCCCTAAGGTTGAGTTGAAACCATTACCCGACACTTTGAAGTATGTGTTTCTGGGAGATGGTGATACTTATCCAGTAATCATCAACAAAGACCTCTCCGAAGGTCAAGAAAAGGAGCTGGTTGAAGTTTTGAAAGCTCGCAAGACCGCCATAGGATGGTCTATTACTGATTTGAAGGGCATAAATCCTTCTTTTTGTACACATTAGATTCTCATGGAAGTTGATATCAAACCCGTGAGACAAACACAAAGAAGATTAAACCCAACAATGAAGGAGGTGGTGAGAAAAGAAGTTGTAAAGCTTCTTGATGCAGGAATGATTTACCCAATCTCTGATGCTGCGTGGGTAAGCCCAGTTCAAACAGTACCAAAGAAAGGTGGTGTGACAGTATTTACCAATGCAAAGCAAAAGTTGATCCCAACCAGAACTATCACAGGTTGGAGAATGTGTGTCGATTACAGAAGATTGAACACAGCTACTCGAAAAGATCATTTCCCACTACCTTTTATTGATCAAATGCTGGAAATACTGGAGGGCCACTCTTATTATTGCTTCTTGGATGGTTATTCAGGCTACAACCAAATACCTGTAGCTCTTGAAGACCAGGAAAAGACAGCTTTTACTTGCCCATTTGGAGTCTTTGCATACAGAAGAATGTCGTTCGGCCTCTGCAATGCACCTGCCACCTTCCAAAGGTGTATGCTCTCCATCTTTTCTGATATGGTGGAGAAAGGTTTAGAGGTATTTATGGATGACTTCTCTATTTTTGGTTCTAACTTTGATTCTTGTTTGAAAAATTTGTCTAAAGTTTTGAAAAGATGTAATGAGACTAATCTGGTTCTGAATTGGGAAAAGTGCCATTTTATGGTAACTGAAGGTATAGTACTGGGACACAAAATCTCTAATGCTGGGATTGAAGTTGATAAGGCAAAATTGATGTTAATTGAACAACTTCTCATTCCCGTAAATGTAAATGCTGTTAGGAGTTTCCTAGGACATGCAGGTTTTTACAGGCGGTTCATCAAGGATTTCTCCAAGATTGCTAAACCATTGAGCCAACTCTTGGTGAAACACTCTGAGTATGTGTTTGATGATGCATGTTCGAAGGCATTCCATTTGTTGAAAGAGAAGCTTACTACAGCTCCTGTGCTTACAGCTCTTGATTGGAACCTTCCATTTGAACTCATGTGTGACGCCAGTGCTTATGTAATTAGTGCAGTCCTTGGTCAGCGTAAAGAAAAATTGTTACATGTCATTTACTATGCTAGCAAAGTTTTGAATGATGCTCAGGTTAATTATGCAACAACTGAGAAAGAAATGTTAGTAGTGGTTTATGTACTAGACAAATTTAGACCTTACTTGTTAGGATCTAAAATAATTGTTTTCACTGACCATTCTGCTATTAAGTTTTTGATGACTAAACAGGATGCCAAACCACAACTGCTGAGGTAGATGCTACTCTTTCAAGAGTTTGATTTGGAGATCCGGGATAAAATTGGAGTAGAAAACAAAGTCGCTGATCATCTCTCCAGAATTCAGGAAAAAGAGCTACAAGATAGTTCGGAAAAAGAAATCAATGACTATTTTCCTGATGAAAAGGTAATGGCAGTCTTTGTTCCTCCATGGTTCGCAGATTTTGCCAATTACAAAGTTGTAAGGGAGTTGCCTCCTAACCTTACAAGGCAACAACAGAAGAAACTTCTGTGGGATGTAAGGCGATATTTCTGGGAGGATCCACATCTCTATTTCCAATGTGTTGATGGGATCATTCGCAGATGTGTCCCCGAGTTTGAAATGAGTCAAATTTTGTGGCATTGCCATTCTTCCAACTATGGAGACCACTTTGGAGGTAATAGAACCGCTCAGAAAGTCTTGCAAAGCGGTTACTACTGGCCGACACTCTTTAAGGATGCGAAGGATTGTGTGAAAAAATGTGATAAGTGTTAGAGAACAGGTAATATCTCACGCAAGGATAAGATGCCTCTGAATAATATTCTAGAGGTAGAACTGTTTGATGTATGGGGCATTGACTTTATGGGTCCATTTCCATCATCTTATTCCAACCAGTATATCCTTGTTGTTGTGAATTATGCTTCTAAGTGGGTAGAAGCTGTTGCTCTTCCTACTAATGATTCTAAGGTGGTTGTAAATTTTTTGAGGAAAAATATTTTTACAAGGTTTGGAGTACCTCGGGCTATTATCAGTGATGGGGTGCTCACTTTTGTAATAAATATTTTGAGAGTTTGCTAGTTAAGTATGGGGTGAGACACAGAATAGCCACACCATATCATCCCCAGACTAGTGGGCAAGTTGAAATCTCCAACAGGGAGATAAAAAGAATCCTGGAAAAGACAGTGGGAATTTCTAGGAAGGATTGGGCAAAGAAGCTTGATGATGCACTCTGGGCATATAGAACTGCGTTCAAAACTCCAATTGGCATGTCACCTTACCAATTGGTGTATGGCAAACCTTGTCATTTGCCAGTGGAGTTAGAACACAAAGCCTTGTGGGCTACAAGGTTTTTAAATTTTGAACCATCAGGAGCTCAAAAGAAGAGAATATTACAGTTGCATGAGGTTGATGAGTTCAGAAGAACTGCATATGAAAGTGCACAGATTTACAAAGAGAAGACTAAGTTATGGCATGATAGCAAGATCAAGCACAAAGAGCTTGCACCTGGTCAACAGGTATTATTATACAACTCTCGACTGAGGTTGTTTCCAGGTAAACTTAAATCTCGTTGGTCTGGTCCTTTTGTAGTGACCAATGTATTTCCATATGGTACCATTGAGATCTCTCCTCTTGATGCTGAGAGACCCTTTAAGGTAAATGGAAATCGGCTGAAATTCTACTATGGAGAACCTGTGAATAGGGAGACAATTTCTGTCCCTTTAACTTCACCTGAGTAATCACGGTTCCAATCAGGCTCGTGACGTTAAACAAGCGCTTGCTGGGAGGCAATCCAGTGGAAAAATTTTCAATTTGTGTAGTTTAGATGTTTTTTTTTAATTATAAGTATGACAAGAGCTGGGAAATTAGATGAAATTTTTGAAGCTCACGCTGGTGGCGATTCCCACGCTAGCAGCGCGTAGCACAAGAAAAGGCCAGAGGGTCGCGGCGGAGCACGTCGGTACCGCGCTGTGGACGTGATTGGAAAGGACGAAGATGCCGCGCTGATGGCGTGGTTGGGCGCATAGACGTGGGAACGCGCCGGATGACGTGGATATGGCGCTTGTAGGACGCCGGAAATGGAAACAGAGGAGATGGATAGCCGCTGGAGCGGGCAATGGCGTTTGTGAGGACGCCGAGGGAAAGTGGCAGATGTTTGCCACGCTAGACGCAGAACCTTCCGCTGCGAGCGCGGAAGTGGACATTGTTTTTGAAGGGCAGGAAACCATATTCCTTTGTCTATTTCCCTTCCTCTTCCCCAAGCTGCAGCCACCTTGCCTCTTCCTATTCCCTTTCTTTCTTCTTATCACACACACTTCACCACCACAAAACCCTTCTCCACTCCCATAATCCTCTCCTTACATTGTTGATCTCTCTCAAAGGGTGTGGGTTCCCATTGGTGCTGCGTTGATTTTGCAAACTCGTAGATATTTGTCACGGTGATGGAAATGGGG